>QQSR01000314.1:0-18161 GCA_003664465.1 Trichophyton mentagrophytes | reverse complement strand
GTGCTGTTGCTTTCACGCACGGTAGGGCATCAGATATAAGAAAGAGAGAGGGGAGGGGAGAGGTGTGCTGTTGTAAACTTAAAAGGGGACGGGGGTTGTTTTATAAAGAAGTATAGAAAAAAATAATTATTATTTTGTTTTGTTTTTTGGTTTTGGGCGTTCTTTTTTTTTTTTTTTTTTTTTTTGCTTTTTTTTTTTTTTTTTTTTTTTTTTTTTTTTTTTTTTTTTTTTTTTTTTTTTTTTTTTTTTTTTTTTTTTTGCATTTTCATATCTCTGCATTGAATGCTATGTTCTTTACTGACACGAAACAGCTACATTCCACTCAAGGCATCATAGGTTATATGTACCATACGCCTTTGGTGCTTTGTATAACCATCCATTTGAAGGCTTCCTTCTCGACACAGCCGGCACCGGTCTTGCATTCCTCACCTGTGGCATGACCACTCGACAGGGAATGTGGTTTTTCACCTGCTCAACGCTCAAGACTGTCGATGACCACTGCGGTTACGCCTTCCCCTGGGACCCTCTTCAGCATGTCACTGGAAACAACGCCGCTTATCATGACATCCACCACCAGAGCTGGGGCATCAAATCAAACTTCAGCCAGCCGTTCTTCATTTTCTGGGATCGCCTGCTCGACACCCGCTGGAAGGGTGATGTCACGCTGAGATACGAACGGTCTCGGATGGCAGCACAGAAAAAGGTGGATGTTGATTTGGCCAGTTGCTCTCAGACCGACGGTACACAGGAACAAAAACAAATACCACAGTCGGAAACTCACATAGTGGCTTCTAGAGACGACGATGATGCATCTACCCGTTCTTTGCTGAAGCGGAGCGTCCGCAAAACCACTAATTCGTTTTCTCCTCAGTCAGATTCTCTGAAGGGTCTGACCCATCGTCTAAGTGGCAGCATCCAGCATAAATAATCATTCGCTATACCTTTTTGCTTTCACCCCTTAACATATCCCTTTATAATAACGTTTCTCTGATGTCAATTTTTAACCCCTCCTTCCTCTCCACTAACCACTGACTGCATTTCATACTCTTTTCTAATTCTAAGCCTGTCAATTTCTTTTTTCTTCCTGATACCTATTCATACCCCAGAAGCATAATTCGCCGCCTTTATTCCCTTGATTGGGTATCCCCCGTTTTATTCCACCTATTGCTGTTTATCCTTCTTTTTATCCTTTGTATGAATGATACGGTGATGAATCGTGGGTGGAGGCCTATTCTTTGTCTCCTCCTTTTTCCCTTGCTTCCTGCTTCTTTCAGCCCTACCCCTAATTCACCTATATTCCTGTTTTCTCTTGCTCGTACATGCCCACCTACAAGTTTAATATGTGTACATTCCACCCTTGGAGCCGCCCCTAACTTTGAACACATTCTCCAACCTTGTATTAACAGCTGCGTTGATCGCTCCAGAGAAACTCGCCGTTATAGCTCCTCTGAATAGTTGAGAATCACAACTTCTCTTCCCTCCCTCCCTTGATCTATCTCCTATTTTTTTTTTCTCACTTCTCTTCCCGTCCTTACTGTTCTTAAAATTCTGGAACATCATTCTCCCCCGATTCTTCTCTTCTCTTTTCGAATTCTCAACGGTGGGATCGGCTCAATAGGGGGGTATAGATCCTCGCCTCCGTCGAATGTACTCCAACGGGTTGTTGCCTCGGACACCGGTCTCTTCTCCTCTAGCCGCGTGTTCGGGATGCCAGGGCCTTCAACTAGCGTTGCCCGGCTGTAGTTGGATGGGGAATAACAGGAGAGTCGATGCATTTCTCCAAGCAGGGATCGATACTCTGCTGCTTGCTCCTTACTCGTCTTGATAGTCTGTGAGCGAGTCAACCTGCTGCTTCTATAGTCGTTATTTTGGCAGACCGGCTTGTGGACATTCTGGTTCATTTTGGAATAGCTGCCGCCATGTGAGTACACACTCTGGGTTCGTCTCGACGGGTATTCATATCTAGTTCCAGCCCGTGAGCTGGATATGCTCGGTGACCGCGACGGTTGAATTTGTGTGTTACGTCTTGTCTCGGAACATGCTGCCATAGCTATTCTCAGCGATTCGCTTCTCTTCATTTGACTAGCGCTAGTTGGACGATGGCACTCGGCCCTGTCGATTCTATGGCTTTGCTCCGACTCTGGCTCTGACTGTAACCTTGTCTTTGGACCAGGCATCGCTCTATCCCGCTGCCGTTCTGGCTGTGCTGTGATCGGCTCTGGATTTACATCAATCAGGGTTCGGTTAAGATAGCAGTCAATAATTTCATTTGCAGCATCGACCTCGGCGTCAGATGACGGGAGGGGACTGTCTGGGCTCCGAAGAGTCTCCATCGATCGTGGTCGCCTGTTTGCCTGTCGGGTGTTCACCGATGTCCATCTGGTTGGCCGGTGGGTGACGTTGCTCTCTGCTCTCCTCAGCCCGCAGCCCTGGCCGGTAGCAGCGTTCTGCCCCTGAGATTGCGTACCCCTGATATCCCGCCTGACAGCCTTCAATTCTAGTGCGTCTTCTGCGCTGAAAACAAACATTTCTAGGCTAGATGGACCGTGGCAGCTCATCAGCTCCTCCACCCACCTCACAAGTTGCGGTGGGTTCCTGTTTTTCCGCCTCCCTATCCGACTGAGAAGAAGCGTGCGCATATCCGTCAATGCAGCCCGGTCTCTCGCAAACCGGCTGACCATGCATGCCTCGCACCCGTCGCTCTGATAATACCATGTGAAAGATGGCCTGATGAGATATTTCCTCTTCACTGCTTCTCGCGTCATCCAGAGCCCGTTCACAGTACGGAGGTTGTGTATCATGCGCCTCTGCTCAATCGACAACCGTGTCTGTCTTGATACAAGCCCACTCAGGCCTTCACCCACTTCTGCCCGTATGAGCCCACAGAGTGCATGAATTATCTCTCTATTCAGCGTCTTATGGATAAAACATGCAGCCTTTGCAGGCTCTCGTATGAGATTTAGCTTGTCCACCATCAACGAGAGGATTCGTGATCGGCGAAGGTACGAGGGTAGCTCGATGATCAGTTTGGCAGCAGCCTCTCGTTCCTGAAACTTCTTGACATCAAGGAACAAGATGTGCGCCAGCTTCTTGACATCTTCCCTACTCACATCCTCAACCTTCAGCTGTGTCATGGCTCCTATGGCGGTTCGGTATTCAATTATCGCTTTCTGGTGACAAACACAAAAACCAAAACCAAGGATATAAATCGATAATCAATAGTCGATGCTCTAAAAAAAAAGTGGACTCTTTCTTTGATTAACCTCCTTTATATCACCGATGTTTTTGACGATTTACAGTGCGCATATACCCAAAGACATCAAGAAAGAAGGGAAAACGCAGGTGCAACAAGGTCAACAAAAAATCCTCGGTGAAGTATGCAGAATGTTCGCTTCTCTTCTTCTTCTTCCCTGGACTTTCCTATCAATACCATTCTCCTCCATTCATACATGTGTTTCCTACTTTGGTCGAATTCGGTACATTCTTCCACCTTCCTTTGGCACATATAGACTATATTTATACAGCATTCTGTATTCTGGCATCACCCAGCTTGTTTGCTATGTGGCGCACTCACCATTTAGCGCGCCACCCCCTGAAAAAGAAGAGTTTTAGAATGTTTCCTAGACATTTTTCGACCACTCCTCGAACTCGGTGTTGTTAAATATAATATCTCCCTGGTTTCTAACCGGGGCTCGCAGAAAGAGGTCGGCAAAGGGAATAGTCAAAGGACCGCCAGCTATATAGCTACTTCTTATTAATGGTAATGATTTGGAGGACTGCCGCTCTTGTAATTCCAGAGCGGCCATATCTTCGAACCGTAATCTTCGAGATATGGCTTTGAGATTTCCCCGTTTTTGTCACAAGTGTTGGCCACTTAGGTGTCCTCTCTGCAGGGAGATTGCGGCGTAATCAGCCTCCTTATGCTCGATAGTTGCAGAGCCCAGTCAGTGTCTTGAGATCTGCTCCTTTAATACCCTGGCTAATATTATAGTATCTCGTTTTCCATATGGCAGAGTCGAGGACACCACCTTGGCCTATGCTCCAAATCCAATTAGATAATATACCCGAACAGAATAGTTATACTAAAGGATATAGTTATTACAAACATACCCCTTCTCTCTGTCGCTGTTGTCTCTCGAATAGTAAATAATGGATCACCCGGCTTTCTAAAAACTGCCGGCGGTTCTTCGTCTGGCCGTCTGTGGCCTCCACATCAACAGTCAAGACTAGACAGACATGTTGTCGTCCATGTAGAATCGTGGATCAAGCACAGGTAGCCGTATAAATCGGCAACCATGTTCAAAAAAGGGCGTTGCCGTCAACAGCCAGACCGTCTGGCCAAATGCCCAATCTCCTCTTTCCGGCGAGCGTCCTTCTCTGGGGATGAATTGCGATTTCCGAGCGTAATAACTAGATAGTTAGGCCAGCGGCCCCATGTCTTCGGCCGTCTCCGGCGCTTTCTCTGGGTCGATATCTGCCTTGATGTGGTCCGTCATTCTATCGACTTGTATGCGTGTGTAATATTTATTGTAGTATTGGTTGTTTTTGCTGTTGATGTGGTGTATCTGTGTGGATGGGATGTTCTGCATGGAATAACGTTCTTTATAACTAGTTAGTTATTGCCATAGTCACTTTGCTACTTCACTAACTACTGTGACTGTTGACTGTTGTTGCGTATTCAGATACCCCAAGATTCGCCAAACAATTCGGGAAATGTATAGCATACAATACTTTTTATGGTATACGATGGAGGACATATATCCTCTATAATATGCCGGTATCTGAGAGTTAGTGGACTTCGTCGTGGTAACTTAACTCGTTAGTTAACTAACTACTCCGTAGTGATTCATATAACGAGGCAGCACTCAGCCATCTCAACCTTGCTGTGGGGCTGAACAGCTCCAGTCCCATCGGAGAGCTGTTGGGGACACCGAGGAATATCAGAAATTGTCATTTAAGCCTAAAGAGAAAATCATCCCGGCCTACGGGCGATCGGAGATACCTCAGGGGTGACGTATATGAAGGACGCAACTCCGCTGGAATGGAGATCCTAGAAGAGTCATAACTTACACTGCTCAGCTGCATCGATGAGATCACTAACTTGATGGATCCAGAGAAGGACAGCCCTGGGGAGTAGATATAAACAGCAGCTTCACCCCGGCGGTCTTTGACTCTTTTCCCCAGCAGGCGACTTTTGAGGCTGCCTCACCTCATTATCGTTGCTCCTCATAACCAATTTCTCACAAAAATGTCCCTCCATTCTCTCCCGTTAACTAGTCAAGTTAGTTAATAGGCAAGATGGCCGCAGCCGAAGCCGTCTCTGGGTCAGCGTTCGTTCCCAGGGACACGCTGGCTGCCGAGGGTATCTATGAGATGTTCATTCCTGGGTTCGGTGTCCTGTCCCGTGTCATTTCTACGCTCTTTCACATTGATATATCGCAATATCTCCCGTTCCTGTTCATCGTGGCACTGGTAATCGCCGCTTCTCGGTACTTCTTTGATGGTGTGTACAACTTCGTGCACAGTTATTTCATGTCCTCAGTGCAGGTGCATGTCAATGACGAAGTGTACAACTACCTGATGTATTGGGTGTCGAAGCAGAAATTCGTCAGTCGGGCGACAGATATCTTCGCCTCTAGCTCGGTGGAGAGCGAGTATGTATCGAGATACGACGATGAGGATTACGATGGCGAGAACGAGGATGACGACGACGACGACGACGACGACAGAATTAACATGATTGGGAACGAGGAAGACTTCGAGGCGTACTGGAAACGGACAAACAGATGGGACAAGATCAAGCCCATCCATTTCACTCCTGCTCTCGGGACGCATTACTTCTGGTACAAGGGACGCTTCCTGACCGTCGACCGGGCCAGGGAGAAGTCAAATACGTGGAATGAGACACTCCGAATTTCTTGTCTGGGCCGCAATACGGGATTTCTACGAGACTTGATACGCGAAGCCCAGCTGAGCTATCTGCAACGGGACGTGAACAAGACAATTATCTATCGGTGGTCGAATTCAGACCCTTCATTAGGGCCAAGCTGGACCAGATGCATGGCACGACACCCAAGACCGCTTTCAAGTGTCATTCTGGACCAGGAGCAGAAAGATGCCTTCCTGGAAGACGTCAAGGACTACCTCCATCCCTTTACGAAGCGCTGGTATACTAACCGTGGCATTCCGTATCGTCGAGGATACCTCTTCAGCGGACCGCCGGGATGTGGGAAGACGAGTCTCTGCTTTGCTGTTGCTGGGCTGCTCGGACTGAAGATCTATGTCGCTAATCTGAGCTCCCCGAATTTGACTGAAGAAGGATTGGCGTCGCTTTTCGCTACCCTTCCTCGCAGATGTATCGTCCTTCTAGAAGACATCGATACCGCTGGGATAACCAAAAGCCGTCTGCAGGCTGGCGCTCCGTCTTCCATTCCACTTGCTGCACAAAACGCCTCCACGCGGGCTCGGTTGAAAGCCAGCACTGCCGATTACCACGACGACGACGACGATGATGATAGTGACGGAGAGGGTTTTGGCGAATGCGGCGGACAGACTCCCGCCCCCGTATTGCTGCAACCGGGCGTCTCGCTTTCTTCACTACTCAACACCATCGATGGAGTCGCATCGAGCGAAGGCCGTATTCTCGTCATGACCACGAACCATGCTGAGAATCTTGACCCTGCACTGCTCAGGCCTGGGCGTGTTGACCTGACGATCGAGTTCAGCAATGCTGACTCACAGACTATAGTGTCTCTGTTCCGAGCTATCTACTCCGAGATCGAAGGGGATTGGGGCGATCCCGTCTCTTCCAGTAAGAGCAAGGGAGATGGAGAAGAGCTCGCCTGCAAGACCAAGTCAAACGTAGCCACAAAAACTCCCCCCAGCGCTCCTACCACTCGGCAACGAATAGGACATGGCCTCTCTGCAGATCAGATACATGATCTCGCCCAGGAGTTTGCCAGGCAAATACCAAACAAGCAGTTCTCCCCCGCCCAGATACAGGGATTCTTGCTATCGCATAAGGCGTCCCCGAGAACGGCGGTCGAACGGGTCGGGGAGTGGGTGGTTAAGCACAGCAGGAACAATCACGATGAAGGAAGCGACATGTGAAATTTGATTAATCATGGAGAGAGGGTACCAGTTGCTATTGAGAGGCAATATCGAAAAGAATAGATCTATACCTCACGATATGTATATAAATATAGATATAGATATCCAATATACTCCATATATCATCATATTTACATAGAGTATTGAAGTGGATGACCGTAAAAAAGCTCTGCCACGTGCCTTGGATCAAAAAAACAAGTTATGCTTCTATGCTCTCTATTCGATAACTAGAGCTTCGGCCGCTGCTCCCCAGACCAAAAAAGATAGGCGAATGATAGAAGAGAATAATAAATGGCCCGTTCTTTAACTAGTTAGTTACACAAGCCAGGGTGGCGGACCCAGATTGTCAGGTCTACGAAGGGGCGTAACTACTTGACCCAATAATAATAATAATAATAATAATCTGGCTACAGTTTTTGAGTCAGACAGGGTATGTAACTACTTAGCTCGTGGCATTTCTTATAACTAACAAGATGTGGATGATCAGCCTATTTTTCTATACAGAAGGCCAATCTCGATGCTTCAAGGGATAGTTAATAAAAACCCTTTAGTTACTAGCTAGGGCTTGCTCAATCATGTGACGCACACTCCGGGCGGGTCCCAGAGTTCTTCTTATTCGGGCTTTTGGCGCTGGCCCCAGCTATTTCTACCCACCCCCCCTGCATGTGATTTGTAAGCAGGCTATTCCTAATTAGGCATTATCATTGGCTATTCCTACCCCCTTTTGCTGATGTAATCTTCAATATCATGTGATATCAAATGGTCCCGGGTCCATCCATTTTAATAGTAGCAGGCAGAGCCAGCATGAAGGCCTCAGCAGGCCTACAATTAATTAAAAAAAAAAGACTGAGCTTAGCAGGAATCGAACCCATAACCTCCGGATTTTAGTGTATTTGAGCTGCTTGAGCATGAATATATAGGCAGAGGTAGGGGTAGAGGCAGTGGTAGTAGTAGGGGCCGTGGTGGCAGGGGCCGTGGGAGAGGCTAAAGTAGCTTGGAGAGGACTGGGGTCACCGAACTCCCTAGGGGTATATTTATTAACTTTTAGCTGTGATTCTCATATATATATTTATTACTACACCTTTTAAACTTATTTCTCTCTATATCTCTCTATTTATTTAGTTATTTTAAAGCTTAATTCCAATCTTGTTGCTCCGTTCTATTACTATCTCTCTGGGCTAGCATGTAGTAACTCCAAGGCCTATGATGTTCCTGCCAAGAAGTAGATTACTTAAGCTGAAACAATGATTACATTAGCTAGATAGGGGGGTAGGAATAGCTGGGGCTTTTGGCGCTTGGGCCCTTCTGTAACTAACAACGTACTTACTTTGCCGCCCCGCGCGTTTAACTGCAAGCTCTTCATCTCACCCTTCCATCTCGTTATATTGTTTATTATCATAGCCCCCCACTCTGAGAACTGCATGCAAGAAGGAAAAAAACAAAATGAGCCGCCCAGGTCCTAATACAGAGTTCGAATCGGACCGGAAGGCTGAGCTTTTACGAAGGCTTAAGAACTTACTCGACATCCCAGTTCCATCTCCTGCATGGGCGGGCCTATGGCTAGCGGACCTTTCTGTACTTGAAACCACAGTCGATAAGGCTTCCACAGATGCCTCATATCTACAGACCTTGCGTTCATCGATGCTGCTGGATGATGGGCTCCTTGTTCGACAGTGTAGGGGCTATTTTCCCCTTCCACTGCCATTCTATAACTAGACTCAAAACTAACTCATTTTAAGGGTGCCAAAGGGATCGGAAGAGTTCGGTGACCTCTTCACGCACGTCTTCCCCTTCCAGGGGGCTTACCCACACAGCAAGTAGTTCGTTACAGCGCTCTACAGTGATAGGACAGGCCGTGCAACGCCAAGAGGATGTTGGGGAGGGTCCTTCTGACCTCCCAGCAGCACCAGAACCTCATACTCTACCCAGACCTACCAAGCGTCAGCGAACTCGCTCGTTTTCTGCTAGAGACAATGTTAGTTTTAATCTCAAGTGTTTCGTTTTGGTATAGAATTTGCTAATAACAATAATCTCAGTGCTCTGTTCGAGATGGCGATAGATGCATAATTACGAAACACGCCTACCCCGATGTCGCCCATATTTATCCTTACTCTATGGGTGGTGTCGCTCACGAGAGCCCAAATTCAACTTTCTGGACTCTCCTTCGGTCTTACTGGTCCAACGAACGAGTTGAAAACTGGCGGGCAGCCGTATTCCCACGGGGTACTGAAACTCTCTGTAACCTTCTCTGCCTGAGTCCAAATATGCACCGCTGGCACTCGAAAGGGCTATTGGGTCTGCAACCCGTAGAGATATCCGAGGATAAGAGTCGTTTGACTCTAAGATTCTACTGGCTCCCGCAACATCAATTCTCTCGCAACGTTGACCTCTCAGCTCGCCCAGATGTCCCCTGTGACCTTAACGGGCTGGAAATGGACTTCAAGGCTTGGAATGCAATCACTGAGCGGAAAATTAGATCTGGTGATGAAATAATCCTAACGACCAGTGACCCACAAAACTTGCCACTCCCTGACTGGGACTTATTGGAACTACAATGGAAGCTACAGCGACTAGCTTCCTTGAGCGGTGCTGCAGACATAAACCCTCAGGAATATTCTGATGATGATAGCGATGGTGTTGAGTGGGAAGAGGATTTCAGCTTCGAGGCAGAACAAGATGACCCCTTCACTTATTCTAGAGTGAGATCACCAGATGGAGATGTCGAGCCCTTCTCTCTAGTATCCGAAAAGCAGATGCCGGATGTTATTTCAGCTGAAGCGGCGGTTGCAACATAAATAGTCAGTTTAGTTAACTTTTATTAATTATTATTATTCAAACTTATTACTATTATATTTGTAGAAAGGAAGGATTACGCTGAATTGGTAACTACATTCTCAGATCCGATTCACATCATAAAGTATTTGATTTCAAGCCTTTAGGCACTCTTTGAAAGTAAGAAGAAAGACATAGAGAGAAACACTAACTAGTCACAATAGCTATGCAAACAGACTCCGTGGCTAAACATGCAACCCACTCGTGTAGCTGGGGCTCTCATGAGTAGAGTCTGATTTGCGCATATCCTGAGAAGATGAGCCACATGACGAGCGGGATGCAGAAGAGGGAGGAAAGGGGGAAGCACGGCTCTTAGATAGCCGGGCGCGGTGACTCTCCCAGTGAATAATAACCGTGGTGAAGTAGTTAACTAGGGTTTCAAGATTGTCCTAGTTAGTGACAGCATTTTTGTGAATGGCGCAATGGCGCAATAGCATGCCCCTAGTCTATCTATTGCGATGTTGCACTATTTACCTCTGGGCTGCTAGTTAATTTGCAAAAGTCCAATCCTATAAAGGCCAATCGGGGTATTGAAGTTCCAATACGGCCACCGAGAAGCTCCTACTTAGTTACCGTAGGAAAGCCAGAACTCTTCTACTCGGGAAATCCACAATTTTACCATCCCCAATAGGCTTCAGAATAGTGGTTTTGCTGGTCATTCACGGCCCGAAGTTATGACGAGATTCTGTATATCGGGTTAGGGCTTAACTTTATCGATACTCGACCAGAGGTATAAACTTGGCCTTTGGCGGATTGATTCCGTGCTTGAGGTTCGTTGCCAGGTGTAGATAGGTCACTACCTTGGGGGTATATAACTACCATGGCAGGGAACGTGAGCTATGATTCAACATTCGTATATGCGGGCCGAACCTAAATAGCCATTGTGAGGAATTAGATGTTAAAGTAGGTAACCCACCATAAGTGGAATCGTCGATTGCTTATTACTAGTATCAGTGTCAACATGTGTGCCAACATATGGCAGAGATCTCTTCTACAGCAAGTCTAGAGCTCGGAACAAGCTAAGCTCTTGTCTAGGCACTAACGAGTTAAGAGACCATAGCATGGTGGTAAAGTACATGTATAAAGCATCATATAAATTGGTCATCCCTCAGCATGATTCTTGCATAAAAAACTAGTGATAGTGTAAGACCAACTCTGGACAGGAATTGCAGCTAGACAGCCACTGCACATATGATTCGATGATGGTGGGTATGGAATACCACTATGTTCCTCGACGGCTTTTAAACACATCCCAACTGGGCTGCATCGGTGTATGTAGCCGTACCAGTTCACCGGCTGTGCTAAGAGTGTTAGAATAGGAAACGTGGAGGGCAAAGACAGACGTTTTATAGCTTACTTGCCGGGTTTGGTTCAAGGTGAAATAACACGCTATATGCTTTGAGGACCATCAAGGGGAAGGTGTTGGATTCCGTGGTCGTTATAGAAAGCCATTCGAAGCCTGCTTCACGAGAAGGTCCTATAGAGGGAAACGGCCTATTGACTGAGGACAAGCAAATAGCATTCAAATTGGAACACACTGGTCGGTTTGGACAATTTTCGCATGTGAAGGCTATTCCCTGCTGCCCACAATAGCACGTAGAGTGCGAAAATCTTTGCTATATTTGATAGAGTCAGGAACCTGACAAACTACCTAGCCTTCACTATCCGGTTGACTGATCGTTAGTTGGTAACGTATGCATGGCAAGTGGGAGTCGACATACCAGATATGAAAAAGGCCTTTTCGTTCACCACGCTGTCTCAAGGCAGTGAGGCGGAAGTTAGACATAACACCGCAAGCGGAGGCGAAACAATTGGTTAGGGTATTATCCACCATTAATATATAGCCATACAAATGCATGCTGATAAGAAGAGGGGAAAAAATAAACAAGGAGAGAATGTGAAAAAGAGTTTCGTATTGTCAAGATGGCGGAGGCGTGTACGACGGAGTAAAGGGCCACGCAAGTAAGGGCTGATGCAGCCGCAAGGAGATGGCTAGCTGGTTCAGCGTAAGAGTGGGAATTACCAGGCTGCAACCTAGGGAAGTAGGAATTGCAAGCCATGGCTGTGAGCTGGCGAGGAAGTAGAGCACAAATCATCCAAGTTTTTTGTTATGGACTGCACATACAGCTTAAATTAACTTGTTCTTGCGTAAGTTAAAAGGTGCTTAGCCGAAATCAGCCCAGTTTCTGCTATTGCTTGGGCCTGCCATTGTGCGATCATGTATACCCATTTCGCCATCTGAGACCTGGATCGTGGATGATAAGGGCAGGTCACTGGGGTTCGTCTGAGGCTCGTTGTTATCTAGGTCCATGTACCCGTCAATGATTGGGAGGTATTGCCCGAATACGGCGTCCCATTGGTCCCAATCAAAGTTGACATTCGGCTCGAATGCACTTGGATGTGGTGGCTGTTGTTGTTGCTGTGGAGATGCCTGATGCGTCTGTTGTGATAGTTGCGGACGCTGCTGTGGTATTGCCTGCAGAGGAATATCAGCTAATGCCGGCTGAGAAGTTTCTATCTTGAGTCCAATGGGCGGTGCCATATTGGCTCGTTCACCAGCCAAAGCAACAAATTTCGCGGAGTTTGGGTTGAGATAGCCGTGTGCATCTCCTTGGCCAAGCGCTGGAATTTGATTTAATGGTCCTGAAGGGTTCTGGTATACTGGCTGGGAGGGCCAAAGGAACGCGTTCGATGACGGCTGTGGGGTTGTAGTATTACCTACAACAGGGATTGTGCAGGTGGGACTGGGGATCTGTTGCTGTTGTTGGGGCAAAGCTGCGAACGTGATAGGCTGTTTGTCCCTTGCACGGCTCGACTCCGCTGATGCCTGTCGAACATGCCTGTGGTCCTCGTACGAGTTCTTGATCATCGCATAGTAACTATCTGCAAAGTTTGTTGTGGGGGATGCACTCTGATCCTTGAGGCTTCTCTCCGGATTGCGAGTAGAAGTCGTTGATACGGAAGGGCTTCTGACAGGTGCAACACCTGCTTGTACCTGAGCTTGTTCAGTCCAAAGCAATTGTGGGTCAAGCCCGGCCTTTAACCACGCCTTCTCGCGAAGTCTTCGCATCATATCCCAGGCTTCTCGCCCACCATCGTTCAATGGTCTTGAAGTCGTGACCCCATCTTCGCCTCCTACAACTCCACCATCTGGGCCGGACAGGGAGAATATCTTATCAATAAAGGCCCTGGACTTGGGTGCCTCCGAGCTTGTGGGTCGTTCATATAAATCGATAAGCATTATCCTAGGAAACAACATCAGTATATACGAGTGCTTACAAATCTAATAGTACTTACATCGTTGCATGCATCGGTTGGTGATTTCTGCGGCATATCAGATTATGTTCAGACATAAATGGGTGATACTCTATACTTACCCTGGCCAGCTCCATTGGAAAGGCTGGAAATCAGGGTCCGTCGCAAGGAGGATAAATTTTTCCATAAAACCATGACAATGACGTAGTGCACTAGGGTATAGTTTAGTGTGATTCAATCATATCACTTAATTGATGTCAATGGAACGTACCATTGCCTTGCGGCTGGCCATATCTTGCTTTTAGCATTCTTCAGGAAAGGCTGGTAAGCCACGCAGAAAGCCTTATGAACAAACAAAGAGAGTAATATCTTTGCCCATTTGTGAAATGCAGTTAACACTGGAGTGTGATACTGCTCACCACACCCAGGTCCACCGTTAGGGAGGTCGGGCTTGATACATCGGGTCGTATCGGAATTGGCACTTGGGCGTTTAGGGTTGGAAATTCGATCAACGAGCGCATGAAGTTTGAATTGAAGGTCTACAAGGACTGATTTGAGATCTTCCATATCTTTTCTCGTGACAGGTCTAGTTCCCAGTTGTATCTTCAGAATCTTCCGAATGGCACCTAAGTACGGGTTAGTAGCCATGCGTTTTATGTACCAGGTACAATCATGGGAGAGAAGAAAAGGACTTACGGGCCATTATGTATTTCCCTTTGGCAGAGATGTAGTACACATTAACCATCGAATTACCGCATATGGATGGATCATCCGGCTTATCGGGACGTCGGTAGCCCTCATCTACCATCCGTTCGTACACTTCGGCCTCTGGAGAAGTGAGCAGTGTGTCTTTAACTTCGCTGGTAAGACGAACGTCCCAATAGTTCTCGTCACTGACGAGAGGTGGAAGGCCACTTGACATGGCAACTACACCATCCATATGAACAATATGCCACCACATCCGTCTGCGCATCTCAGCTTCGCAGTGGGAGATACCAAACTGTGCGGGGTCACGGTGCAAGCCCATGGTTTGAGCTACGCGAAGGGCCAGACTGATGAAGAGGCTGCTGGTCAAAGGTTCTTCTTCCTTGGATAGGATGGTTTGGACAAGGAGGAAGGCAGCAAGGCCGTTGAGGGATGGGCTTCGAGGGAAAGATATGGTCTTCAGCCATCGAGTGACTTCATCGTGGAAAGGTTCGGTTAACGCCGAGCGTGACTCAAGGTTGAATTCGGCATGGATTGTCTTTAGGGAGACGGTGACTGAACCACCGTACCAGATGGCATAAAGAAGTGGGATGAAAGAAGGTCTAGGATACGGGGTTCCCGGTTGTCTATACATGGCATACCAGTCCCAGAATTCTTCATATGATTTAAGCACATTGGGAGGGTGGAGAACGGGGCTGATAGATTGAACACCGGACATGAAAGATTTATATAGGATGTTACTTTGATGCCTTGTTGGAACGTGATTGAGCATATCTGCCTGTATAGGCTTTATGTGTGAAGAAGGTCCGCCGGCCTTTGGATAAAGTACTGAGTCATGCATGTTGCTTTCATGCGTGGCTAGCCACTGTTGGACCTGGCTGTTAGATTCATCCGGTTTTTGCACTGGGGATATCGAGGGATCATTGCCACCATTAGAGGGGGTTGGCTGGGATATAATCGGTGGTTGCGAGCGATTCTGGTTTCGGAGGAGTTGATTTAGCTCATTAATCTCATCCGAGATGTAAGCCCAGTAAGTGGTTCCAACATATCGAGATCTGCCGCTATCCTCCAAACTCAAGTGCCCCAAATTCAGGGTACCCACAGGGTCAACAAGGTCGGTGGAAAGACCAGCTGGGATTGGGAAATCATCGTTGCTAGCATCGTCGGAATTACGCCTGGGGCTGGACTGGCGCGAGACGGAGGCCGATGATGAGACTGATTTGTTGCGAGGGCGTCCTGACGCACCATCAACAATTCCAGACCTTCCAGCAACAGTTGAGCTGGCACTCCCACCTCTCACAGCGTTTCCTTCAATGCTGTGTGCATCACCTGTACGGCTAAGCCGTTCGATCATGGAGGTAAGCCGATCTAGGCGGGTGGCGATTTCATCGGAGCCAGATTTTTGATCTCGGAGACGTGCCTGGTAGTTCAGTAGTTCGCGAAGGCTCTCCTGCGGAGACGAGAGGTCTAGCTCATCTTTTTCTGCAAGCCTTGACACGTCTCTCTTGCGTTTGACTCGTTGGCGGTCGTCCTCGGCGCGATTTCGTTGGGCAGCAGCAGCGGCCGTAGAATCATACATGCACTCGGTGCCTGTCTTGACACAATTCCCACATACCGGATGGACCTATTGAAAGAGTGCAGTGCAGAACGGTCAGCTAGTAGCCATCATTGGATATATGCGGCAAGCCAGATAGGAAACGAAAACCAACCTTGTCACACTTGACCTTGCGCCGCCGACAGGTATGGCACGAGTAGCTCACCCTGGTACGAGTGATCTGTTTCCCACCGAAGCCATGGCTCTTGCGCCGAGGGGTCGTCTTGCCAGCAGACGGGCCTGGGGCAGCACCGGGAGCGGAGCCAGAGAGATAATTGCGATGGTCTCCCGTGAGCTGGCCATTACCTCGAGGCTGTTCGGCGATGGTGCGGCGCTGCTGGGGAATGACGTCGCCCTCAGCCAGTGGCCGCGGGTTTTCGTCCCACAGACTCATTGGCAGGACAGAGGCGGATAGAGGGCGGGAGAGGCGTTAGTACCACGACATCTGCAACAGAAGCAAGAGCTTTTACTTCTTTGCAGGGGCGAGAGGGCTGGAGATAGCGTGAGGTCGAAAGTCGAAGTTGAAGTCACAAAAAAAACGTTCACGAGGGGATGCGCGCTTATCGCCTACCGGCGCCGAAGTTAGGCGCGGTGTTGGGCCTATTAAGTTCTCTTAGCGCGGAAACTCCACTTTTGCTGGCTTCGAGATGCATCTGAATTAATAATTGATGGCCGAGTTACAGCCTGATGGTGCGGCCGATGTGACTGGTCATGCTTGATTTATGCCGATGACGGAGTAAACCCCAGCAGCGACGCGTCTCAGGTACGCTAGAGCTAGCTAGCGTGCTCGCTAGTTAACTCGTTAGTCAGTTACGCTGGCCCTTAATTAGCCATGCAAGCCGTTGGCTGGCGGCTGGGTAGAAAGATGATGTCCAGCGTAAAAGTGGCTGCTCATATTTGGGCCAAAGTGTATGTTAAATAGCGAATGTTAATTATTTGTTTAATTAAGCCTATGCTTTTCCCTTCTTCTTGTCCTTCTTCTTCTTCTTGGGCTCTGGTGCTGCGTTGCCCGGTGATGACATTCCAGGCATACCAGGAATATTCGGCATCCCAGGCATTCCTGGAAGACCTTGCTGTGCTTGCATCTCCTTCATGGCCTCTTTGAATGGGTTATCGCTTACTCCACCACCGGTCAAAGCAGGCGAATGTAATGGTAAGACTTTGTTGATTTTCCATCCTCGCGGCGTGGCGGGCGGACCCGGTGGTTTTTCTGGCACAGGCATGCCCTGTAACCGCAGTCTGAAGGGAGACTGTTCTGTAGTTGGGTGCGATTGTAGATACTGCGCGATATGAGTGTATAAATGATGTTCTACCAGCCATTAGTTGATATTCCGGTAGCCAGTACTCCGTAGAGATACCGTGAATGAAACGAAAGGGGGCAAAAAAAAAAAAAGAAAAGAAAAGAAAAAAAGGGAAATCCAAAAGCCGTACTGTTTTTTATACTGGAATGCGACGGCCGTCCATCCTCATCTTTCAACATGACACGCACACGCCCGGGATTCGACCAGTCCTTGGGGTGTAGTTTATCAGGCTCAAAGCCGACGCTCAAGCCTAGCAGCTGCGTGGCGTCCAGAATGTCCTTTGCCAACGGACTCTCCACGGCTAGCTTCCGACTGACTCTTCTACCCTCTGCGCGAGTTCTCGACTTGTCAAAGTAGACGGCGTATAGGCACTGGTATGAGCGTGGGATGTCACGGCCCTGAGCGATGGCGGGACGGCGAATCTGCTGCTGCGGCCCAGGGAAGAGAGGCGGAGACGGGGACGATGAGGCGGCGGCTGGATGAGCTGGGGGGCGAAGAGGCATTGTGCTGCTGCTATTACTCCTGCTGGCAGAGGGGCCCTCCATGTCCTTGTGGTATATAATTGAGTCCTTGGCTGGGTCGAAATCGGACGGGTCCATGTCGTCCGGATCTGAGTCGGAGACTTCTTCAACTCGGGCGTGAGACATGGTGTAAAGCGGTGCTTGTTATCGAGTCAGAGAGAGATAGGGAACAGTCGATACTGTGGTTGGAGGTCAGATGTGGAGGCTGATGCTGATGCTGATGGGCTGTCGGTGGTTGATATTATTTTTTGTGTTTGCGATGGCTTGTTGGAAATTTGGAGTTTTTGGCCTTTTTTTTTTTCTCCCTTTGCTAAGATGTTTGCATACTTTTGATCTCCCACTGATCTCGCTATATATAGCCCTGTTCCAATCAGCCAGAAAATTATTATACATCTACAGGAAATATAACAAGATAATTGTGTTATCAACTAATGTCGTCAACTAATATCGCGTAACACGATGCTTCTACTGTTTTGGTTATTGGTGGATAGTTAGGTGTAGTAAACACAACTACAAGTGGTAGTAAAAGCGGTAGTAAAAGCGGTTTGGGCAGGAGAATTCCCGCCACTGATCGAGATTCAGGGAGTTTGAGCTATATCTGGTGGGAATCTATGCATCTGGGGGAAGCCCTGAGGGGTGGCCCACCCCCCCCCCCCCCCCCCCCCCCCCCCCCCCCCCCTCTTTCCCCATCTTCTCTTTTTCACTTCTCGCTTTTGTTTCTGTGAATGTGGGAGTGTTGGAAGATGTGAATGTAAGAATGGAATAAATAAATGAATAAATATGTATTAATTCTGTGTAGCGTGTATGCGTATATGCTGACAATGAACGTAAGCGTGGTGCAGC
>QQSR01000313.1:0-18550 GCA_003664465.1 Trichophyton mentagrophytes | reverse complement strand
TTTTTTTTTTTTTTTTTCCATTTTTATTTTTTTTTTTTTTCTGTTTTTTTTTTTTTTTTTTTTTTTTTTTTTTTTTTTTTTTTTTTTTTTTTTTTTTTTTTTTTTTTTTTTTTTTTTTTTTTTTTTTTTTTTTTTTTTTCACTTGGTTAGCTCGGGCAAAGCCGATGGCAATGTTTGTTGTCAGAGTATTGCGTGTGTGCGTGTTTGATATCAATAGTCTCGGAAACGAGATCGGGAGAGACTCTGTGTTTGGTATCCTGGACGTATATAGAAGTCGATCTTAGCGACGTCAAATATCGAATTCACTTCGGCCAACTGGTTAGTTAGCCTGGAGGCGAAAATAAAATAATAGCATAAACATACAATAATAAAAAGAGATAAACTCGCCTAGTGTGACGGATGTGGTGATGACGGTGAAGATGACGATGGAGAGGGGGAACGGCGGTGATATACAAGGTGGGTACTGAGTACAATCTAAGGAGAAATACATCAGCGATAAAAAATCTCTGCCGTTGAGCTACTCCGTATTGGCATGCAATATATCCCCCGGGCCGGGCGTAGGGCTGGACGCATATTGTTTGTCCCCATCTACCGTGGAGTACGGCAATATATAGTAATTACTTGCTTTTATGACGGTGCCACCAGCCCGCCAGCCGCCTGGGAAGAAAACCCTTCAACGGGAAGTTGTCAATAGCCGTAGAGAAGAAGCACGGCCAGATAGTGGCGAAAAAAGAAAGGCAGAGATTTTTTTTTACCATAAACAGCCTAGACGGAGCAGAGCCGTTCGTTAGCTAGTTAGCCAGGTAGCCTGGCGATGGCGAGAAGTCGCAGACTACCTTGATGTCGCTTTTCTGCTTCCCCGTCTAGGACATCTCAAGTTCGACCGGGAGAAAGGAGCGGCGAGTCCCGAAGAGCTGTAACTGACCAACCACCCTCGTCACTTGGATGCATGTGCTAGAAGGATTCTAGAAGGACAAGCGGACAGGGACAAGGGTGAAAGGGCGGGAGTTGTTTTCCAGAACCTTTCTAGAAGGGAGATTGCGGCCTCCCCCTTCCTTTGGTCGCTTCCAATAATGGGTTCCTTTCACCTTACTGTACGGAGTACGCTGTGTATAATACCGACAGGGGTTCAGGGGGTGGAGAGCGAGGAAGCCTGTGAGATGCTCGGCCAACGATGTTGACGGAAAAGACATCCACCACCCCATTTTCGCTCCATTCCCTGGCCCTATACCAAGCGGCATGTTAATACCCTTTCGAAGGGGAGGGTGGAGGGTCAAGCTTATCTGTGAGATGTTGGAATTATCCGTTGTTGTTGTTGAGCAATCCGGAGACTAAGTTGATAGTGTGAGCTATACGGAGAGACACTACTCCGTCAATGGTGCGTTGGATGCTGATGGAGATGCCCCAGTGCGGGCATTTTCTTTTAATCGAGAAAGATTGACAGCCGTCTCCTCACCACCATGCCAATCGGCGATTTGGTGGAGGGAATATACGTGGTCTCAATTACGAAATAGTTAACCATCCCGCGACTGGGACGAACAGGATAATCTATCTCAGACCCCTATGATCCCACTTCTGGATGGATACTCGAGAGGCCAAACGAGAAAGAGAGAGAGAGAGTGAAAGATGTCAAACCCTTGTTTGTTCAAGGGGTAAAGCGCGATTTATTTTTGCATATCTTTTTCAGATTTTTCTCCTTTCCCGCAGCGGCCCACGTTGAGGATGCAGGTCTCTTTGTTGGAGGCTGTCCGTTGCCGCCAGCGTCGAAAGACGAGCGTATGATGTGGCTTCCATGCGTGGCCAGCACGAAAAGCTACCTGCTGGGCCCCCTTTGAGCGGTGTGGCAGCAGCAACGATGTGGTTGCTGCTTGCTGGCCGATAGAGAGACAGGAATTCCCGATGCACGATGCCATGGCTATCCAAAGTCAGCCTCAAGAAAAGGCGCCGCCATGCATATCGCTTCGACAGGACGTCTCCTGATGATTGTTCGCAGTACGGAGTAGTACGTATGATGTATGGTTTTCCCGTATCAAGGCGCTGGGCGGATACACGCCTGAGATTCCGACGCAGACATAGTCCCCATGGCACTGGTACGCTACGAATGCAGGCCTTGCATGTACAGCGCCTAGGAAGCGAAGCCGGAAACTCGCCCTTTTGCCCACCCCTCCTTGTCTGCTCGTTAGTGCGACTGTTTAGCTGATAGTATAAGCATAAGTTGTGTTTATCAAAGCTCTCCCTTGTCGCTCCGGAAAGTTTCTTTCTCCGTGGGAATGTGTTGACAGCGAGGAAGGAGACTTGAGTCGTAAGCAGTTGTTATACGGAGTATATGCAACTGCTCTCTGGATGTCTCCTGATGGGCCGCGAGATTCGGGCCATCGCGCATGGATCTCGATTGTATGGAGCATCTGTGACATACCATGCCAGCGCACACCACACAGGAACACGCATCCACGCATCGAAGAGTCGAAATTTCTCATTATATTCATGTTCCATACGGAATACACTCCATAATAGTGTTTATCCCCCTCTTCCTCTGTCTGCTTCGTCCGTTTGTCTGAATATGGGATCGGTTCTTTTTAAACTGGAGAACCGTATGAAACAAGGGGCGTAACGTCAACCGGCCGGACATTTTTAGATCAACCATCCTTAAAATTCCCCTATCGGCCAACACAACGCTTTTTGGACATCGGCTGACATCATGCCCTGCATTATCCGACGGGTCTCCTCTTGCTCATCGTCGCGGGGAGGAGAACAAGCGAAAGGAGAAGGGGACGACTCGCCACACAGCATCCACGCCCTTCATGATAGTTTCACAGCTGCCCTCCCGAACAGTCTCCATGCATGGAATCTTCTTTCTTTCGCCGTTTTCCCTTCCTTCATGATAGTAGCAATTTAGCTATGCATGAGTGGGTTTCTTTTATTTTATCTTCCCCCCTATCGGCGCATATATATAGTTGTCGTAATGATTTGTTCCGTGTGTGCGTGTTGTTGTGCTCAAACGAGGTGAAGATGACGATAGTTGTGCCCAGGAGATCGGCGGTATATCTCTCTCTCCCTCTCTCTCTCTCTCTCGCTTCCTGGCCTGATATCCCGGAAGGGGCAGAGAAAGCAGAGCACAAAAAGCAACGAGGAGTAAAAAAAAGAAACGAGAAGCAAAAAGGATGATCGGCAGCCCGGGTAAGGATGTCATCGATGCTAAAAAGAAGTCCAGAAAGTTGTCTTATTTTTTTTTTTTTTTTCGCGTCGCTGACGGCGCCTATGGGTGCTTGTCATAGCCATATTTTAATAATTATCAGGCTGGATGACTCTCTCTCTCTCCTTCCCGCTCTTCCCTGGAGTTAACGCCGACCCGACATCTCGCTTCGAGCTGGTGAGAGTTCGTTGGCTGATTAGGCGGTTTACGGGTGAACTGTCGATGATGAAACTGGCATGTTAAGTCAGGCCACCTTTCTTCATCATCCACCACCATCGGGATGAAGCAAACGAGACGTCAGAGGCATTGCATCTCTTTCTCTGGCCCCAATAATGGAGAAATGGAACCCTTGCCCTGTCTCTTCTCTCGCTTTTGCCCTGAAGGTGACTTGGCAGGCCATTTTTCCTTTCTGGGATGTAGTCATGGGCGGTGTTAGTACCACTTGTATGTAACGAGATGCTGTGACTCGCTCTTGTTGCCCCTGTTGATATAGAGTAGTATTCCTCTGAGTAAGTATGGACTAGGTGCTGCGTAATCTGCGGTACTTTCTCTGTTGTCGATGTGCATGCAATTTATATTATTATTGTTATTTTGGGCATCTGCGCGGAGCATCATCAGGTAGCCTTTTTTCTGGATGGTCTCGTAGGTGGTTTCTGCGAAGCTTATGGCCTGATCCTAGCTTTACTCTTTTTTAACCCGCCAGATTCAAAACCGAGCTCATGGCATGAACCGATGTGCAGGAGGGATAGAATGTATCGTTTTTTTTTTTTTTTTTTGTCCTTTTCGTTTGTTTTTCCGTCGTCGTCTCAGCGCTTGATTCTTCATAAAGGCTGTTGATATACACCTTGAGCTTTTGGCTCCTATTATTCGTTGGCGTGCAACGACAGCACTGCTGTGGCCGTGACACTGCTTAGACTTGCCTGGGCCTTGACGACCCGTGGACCTGTTCGAAATGGGTTCGAGTCTTATATATTTATTGTTTTCTTGTCGATGTTGCACCTCATGGGGGACCTGGGGTGTGGGGGTTTGGCTTTCGCTATCCTTTTGACTGCCTGCTCCTTCCCACACCCCCCCTGGACAGTCTCGGTGCTACCATGTAAAAGGAAGAGGGCAGGATGATAAGCGGGAGGGAGTGTAAGAAGGAACATAAAAGTGGGATGGTGAACGTATGATTCCTGGGCGAGGAGAGGAGTTAAGTTAATTAGTTATCGTCCTGTGCAACCGGAAGCAGCCCTTGTGAGGACAAGAGAGATGCAGAGCAAAAAGAACCTCGACCTGGAGGGAGAGGACAGGCAGACGGACAGGGCAAGGTCCCTAGGCCGAGTTCTAGCCAGCTGGTGGAAAAGTGGAAGCTGGTCCCGGTCGAAATCTTCAGGATAGCTACTCGAAGTTTCTGCTGCCTTTCAGGCGTGGTCGTCAGTGGCCGTTTGTTTTGTTGAGGGAATATATCCCATCCCATCTCAATCCCGTATATTCTTTCTCAACGGAGCCGCCGGAAGCACCAGGAAGGTGAGTTGTGATCGAGAGGACCAGCAGTGAAGAGCAGAGAGCGTGTAATATCTCATCTCTATATCTCCACTTGCCGCTGTCTATTATGCATGAAACAGACTCAGGTACGACCAAAGCGAGAAAAAGCAACAGCTTCTCTCTCTCTGTCTGTCTGTCTGTCTGTCTGTCTGTCTGTATCTATGTCTCTTATTATTCTCTCTAGGCTCACTCTTTC
Source organism: Trichophyton mentagrophytes (assembly GCA_003664465.1). Lineage (NCBI taxonomy): Eukaryota > Fungi > Ascomycota > Eurotiomycetes > Onygenales > Arthrodermataceae > Trichophyton > Trichophyton mentagrophytes. The sequence goes on along the minus strand of QQSR01000313.1, from coordinate 13,634 downwards.
TGTTGTGACCTCTTTTTCTTGTCTTCCTCTGGATGCTCCTCCACCCGGCTTGGTTATTGACCCTCCAAAAGGTAACTCTCAAGCTTACCTGTTCTCTCCTGTTTTCACGGTTCGTCCCAGTCGATCGTTGGCGTCACACTTGCGGGTGGCATCGAACAAGCACGAACCGTAAATCCCTTGCTGACGATCCGTTTAGAAGAAGCAAATAATAGTCCAAAGCCCAAAAAGAGCCCAAGAGAAGGAGAGATTCTTCTTCGTCTTCTTTTTGCTTCCGGGGTGGCGACCGTAAATGTCGGCTTGCTGGGCTGGCTTCTTCTGGACCCCTTGCTTTTTCCAACCTTTTGCTGGGAACTGGGCTTTCCTTCGACCTTTTTTTTTCCTTTTGGTTATTATTTGCTTTTTCTCCTCTCTGTTGCTTCTCTCTCCTTCTCTTCAAACTCTGGAAAATCTGGAAAAGAGAGAGCGAAAGTTAAGGCTAGAAAGTGATTATATCTCGCTGGTTGGTAGGTAATATAGCTTATAGGCTTTAGAATCGAAGGTTGAAAAGCAATAATAAATCTGGAACTCTTCCTTAGCAATTTCCTAGAAGGTGAAAAGAATCCCCTTACCTGACTCATGGCTTGGTCTGATATATCGAACCACAAGTAGAGGCAAACAGCAGAGCCAGCAGCGAAAGGGAGGAGAGCTGCTGCCCTGGCTACCGGTCGAGTCGCCGGCGCATCCTCGCCCTGGCCGCCCTCATCTCCAACTCGTCTGCCAGGCGCCTTTGTTTTTTTTTTTTTTTTTTTTTAAATCTTCGTCTTGCAAAAAAAGAAGAAGACGTCCCATCCTTGCAGGCGGCAGAGGCAGGGCTCCGGGGTCATACAGGGGGCCCTCCTGCGGTCTCTCATGCTCTGGTCTGCGTCTCCTCGCTGTGCCCTCGTACCAAGTCGATACAAGTTTAGTTTACCGCACTAGAAGAAAAAGCAACGCGGAAAGTAAATAGGAAAAAGAAAAGACGAGGAAGCAGACGAAGAAGCCTGGGTGGAGCATCTCTTTATAAGTATCTCTCCACTGTGTTTTGCGAGTCAGGGTACTTTTGGCCGATGGGGGTTGGTTGAGAGGTCGACGATGGTCGTCCTTTTTTTATACATAACTAGAGAACAGCCGCCGCCTTTCTTCGTCTTCCCGCCAACAACACCAACCACAACACCACACATCAACCACCACCATCACCACCACCACTACAACTACACCTCATACCACATACATACAACAACCTCCAGCAGCCAGCATACAGCATACAAGACGCTGGACCTGGCCTCACATAGACTCATGCGCCGTGTTTACTCCCTCACTGACTAGATCTTCTGCGTTGACGCTGCCGCCCATTGAACATTGAACATTGAACACTGAACAGACAGCCCTCCATTCCACCATCCGCCAGAGACGCCTCGCCTCAGAGAGACCACCCAGATACCATCCGTCACCCTGGCCAGCACAGCCTTTCACGTCAGAAGCAAGGGGGAGGGGGAAGGGAAGGCCAGAGTGTGGAAAGATATCCGGTCCAGAGACACCAGCAGCCGGTCCAGCAGCAGCAGCAACAACAACAACAACACCAAGTCCAAGTCCAAGAAGCCAACCAGCTGTACCACCAAGGGGATGCCATCCTGCGACAGAAGCTCGCGCTACTCGACCATCACCATCACTCCGTCAACCTGGAATCCAGGCTTCACGCCAGACTCTTCTGCCTACAGCTCGCCGGCACCCTCGGTCCTCGACTCGGACGAGGAGAGGGTGATGGACGGCTGGCACTTCTCGCGGCCGTCTAGTCTGGCGCTTCCAGGTGGCCCGCTGCTCTCCCGGCCTACGCTGGACGATGTGCTCTCAAACACCGCAGCTCCCCCTTACACGCTCTCAGCCTTCATGGCCTACCTCTCGCAGAACCACTGCCTCGAGACGCTCGAGTTCACCATGGACTCGAAGCGCTATGCTGAGACATACAATGCCGTCTCCCGCCAGCTAGGCGAATTCCCTATTCTCTCAGACTCCCCGCAAGCAGACCATCTTTGCATGCTCTGGCATAGGCTGCTCTCCGCCTATGTCATGCCGGGATCTCCCAGGGAGATCAACCTTCCAAGCGCCGTCAGGGATGCCCTGCTGAGACACTCCAATCTCAGAAGACCTCCGCCACCCGAGACGCTCGACGCTGCCGTCAAGCGAATTCACGACCTCATGGACGAGTCTATCTTCATTCCCTTTCTCAACAGCCACGTCTCGCCCCAGTCACAGCCGAGCTATTCCCGAGATGGCTCTCCTGAGGACCGTGAAGTCGGCCGTCACAAGTCGATGCGCAAACGGCTATCACCGCAGTCCTCCTTTGTCACCTCGCCTCGCTCCTCTGCTACTCCCGGCGGTGGTTATTTCTCATACCATTCTTCTTCAACCCCATCTACTAGCCCGCCATCTTCTCACCACACGTCCATCTCCAGGACAACTACCACCAGCAGCCGCTCCTCTCCTTATGGCTATGCCAGTGGTGACTCCATCTCAGGCACCCTGACAGACGACTCCGGCAGCAGCTTGCCTTCGAGCCCTGGTGCAGGAGATCCCATGACTCCGCCCACCACCCCGCCGTCGAGTGACATGCACCATCCCCACCATCATCATTCCAAGAGCCGGCAAGACAATGCCTGGAAGAAGATGGGCATGAAGCTTGGTTGGAAGAAGAAGTCTGGTGGCAGCAGCGCCGGTGGTCGTGGCTATTCAACTACCTCAACCTCCAGGGACACCCGATATCAAGATGACATGTATTAATCTTTGCCCTTTCTTTTTCCTTCTACCACTTTTTAGCTTCTCACGCCCTCCTGCTCTCCGCCCTCGCCCTACCATGTCCCTACCATGTCCCTTCCATGCATATGGTACATTCACGGCTCGGCCGCCCTATACCTACACATCATTTCCATCCCATTCCAGACACGACCGGAACGAAAGGCATATCAAGAAACCTTAACGAACTCCCCCCCATTCTTCGCCAAAAGCAAAATTCTTATCAAATCCGGACCGCTGGCGTGGTTCTAGACCTCTCTTCTCTTCCTCTTCTTATACATACTTGACCACCACTTTTTCTTCTGTCTGACTATTTCATGATTTCCTTGCTTGCACTGTACGGAGTTTATACCCATGGCCATGGCATTGAACATTCAGCATTGTTTTTTTTTTTTTCTATTCTCCCTGCTATTCTGTTTACAGCGAATCCATGGATGGAGAGCGTGTATTATTTTCTTTTGACACGACTGAGCATTTGCTTCGTTCGCATCATCTACCAATGTACCTAACTAGCTCCACTTCCTCACTTCCCTCGCGACTTTGTCCGTTACAAGGTTCCGTTTGCCCTGTCTTGTCTCTTTAGCCGGGGCAAGCCAATATGACTTGATGAAATGACTAGCATCATCCTTGCAGGCGTACCGTGTGCTTCTTTTTCCCACCCCCTTGCACATCCAGACACAATATATGTAATGGAGACATACGTAAGAGGAAAGGAATTTCACCACTCTCCCACTTTTCGCCGCTGAAGCTGCAAGTACGGTAATATACAGGGACCACCCTATGCATCCCAACTGCTTATTCTCCTTGCATCGCAGCAAGGCAGGCAAAGAAGACAACCCCCCAGGGCATCTCTGCAAGCGACGTGCAGATTAGGTAAGCGCATCTGGCCTTGTCATGTGACAGACATGGAACCTCCGTCACGGCGTCGATAGACTCGACACTAGACATTATTTAATATCAAGTGGACAGATGGAGCTAAAGAAGCTGCTAGTTTGGCTTGATCCATGCCGCAGAAATGAGTTATACCCTTATGTGCACCCTGGTTGATGCAATCGTGCCCTTGGACCTACCACAATTTCCCATATACAACGCCAGTACTTCAGTTACGGCATCAGTATGGCTAAGACTATCGCTGGAGACTCCGTAGCAAAATGCATATGGTCCTTTCAGGGAGGAGTTCTGGTGGCTAACGGGCGTCCAGGGTTGATACCAGGGCGTCCTTTATCCGCTAGAGGCCTAGATCTACCCTTTTCAAAGACACGTCGATATCTCTTACTTGATTCACCAATAGTGTGACGTTCTGGTTCTGAGCTGGTTTTGCTTCAGAGGCCAACAGGAGACATATTCCCAGGAAGCTGCCAATTCATGCCACATTTCAGCTCTATGATTTGCAGATCCAAAATACCCGAGACACGATATGATCTTGCTGTGGGGATTAGTTGCTTTTCGAAAACATTTTCAAGGATCTCAGAGGGGCCCTAATATTGTCTTGCAATATAGACACCCCAAACAGTTCCATATAAAGAACGGACGCTGAAGAATTGTGTTAGATTCTGCAACGGCAAAGGTGGCGGCTATTTTCCTTCCATGGATTCAAACGGCTGCAGGGTGCGTTTTAGAGTTAACTGCTCTCCTGCCATGTCATACGATACTGGTATGCTGGCTAATATCATCCATGGTAAGTGTCCGTTTCTACCACTCTTAATAGCATCGTTTTTAATATCACTCTCTTTCTCCCATCGGATAGAAGGTAAATCTATTTCTGATGAAATATTACTTTTTCAAGGAATCCAGCAAGATGGGTCTAGAAAGCCGGATAATATCATAGCTACCATTTCTTCCTGGGAGAAGGATAGCTATGCAGGCTGCAACTCTGATAGTTATGCTAGCCGAGGGGCCACAAGCTCCTGCACACGGCATTGAATTGCGGTCGGCATATGGGATGTCTTCTAAGGCTAGCGATATCTAGGCCCATGTCTAGGTAACATCTGTGATACCTTCGGGGCTCCTGGAGCGTAGGCCCGACCCAATTAGATGAAGCAATTATTAACCTCATCGTCAACAGGCACGGTGCCGACCGAACTCCGATAAGGACAACTATTTCATTTCATCTTGGCGGCTTCGGTTCAAATTTATAATCAGGGTAGGGTCAATTCAAAGCTGCTGTGAATGAGAGAAGCCACAATACAGGTGCGAAAGGTTGGGTCGTTGGCAGGCCTTGTACTGGCCGCGATACCCCTCAGCATTACTCATTAGCATACACCGTGGATGTGCGGTTTTGAGCGGCCCCACGCCAACAGCCATAGAGACCTGGGGCCATGTCTGGCCAGGTGACTTCTTTCATGGTTGGGTTAATTATTCAGGCGAGTGTGTGTTGGTAATCCCCACGGGCTTTCTGGGTCAATCCAAGAACGAGGACTCTGGAATTACATGCGTGCTCTGGGAATGCTGGTGGCGCAGGCGATCAAGTGATCCAGGGAGAGCTCTGGATGAGTCAAGCATCGCGATTCAGCTCTCAGGCATGCCGAGCACTCGGCAATGCTTTACAGGGCGGAAGGGTGTCTTCGATAAAAGGCTTGTCCTGATTTGGTCATCCGTTAATATCGTCCTGGATTGGAGAGACGCTACGCTGATATCACCCGTCTTATAGTTGTGTACTGTCCATAAATGGATAAATATCCTTTAATGTCCCGAGAAAGGGTACACAGGCACGTTTACTTAGCACGCTCGATATAGCCACAATTTCAGCTGCGAATCCATATCTGGCGAGACATTTCCTATTCCATCACATAAGTGTCTCTCAGGGGCAAGGATTGCTCTCAATAGTTCACTCCATCGGATCCATAGCATTTAGCGCCTATGCGAGATCTAGAATACTCAACTGATTAATAAGAGAAATGGGCTCCCCAGGTCCCTCTTGCAAACCTGTGGGGGTGAACTTTGCATATAATTTTTATTTACATAACGTACATCTTCTTTGCACAGTCTTCTTGTGGATAAATTTCGTTTCGTCGCTGCCAGGGAGGCAGGGTGACCATGGAATGGTGCTTAACCCCCTTGCTCAATTCCCCATCGCTTGCCTAGATGGTCTCCACCAACGTCGGCATCTTGCACCGCTGACTTTGGACACAGTATCTTGTAGTCATGCCAATGGTAATCCTGGCGCTGGTAAAGCATAGTAAAGCCCCGAGAAATGGTAGACAAGCAGTTGTGCATGTGAAGGAGAGCCGAGGCGTCTCCAGATTCAGCTTCTCGAACGACGGGGCTTGCCGGGATACGATACAGGGTGAAGAAGACAGGGCGTTGAACGTTGAGAAAGCATTTTTCCCGTTAGTGTTACGACTAAGCAGTATTTGAATCTCCCAAATGTCAGAAGAATGATTGAAATTACCATATTCCGTGTCAAGAGAGCCACCTCGAATACGTATACGGAGTACAGATCTGTGGATATGTGAGGGATTTGAACGAGATGGTCGGTTAATGTCCTTATTATCGGATACTTCCGGTTACTCGTATGTTTATTAGATCATTTCTCCGCTCCACCTTGCAACCCTTGTAGATGGGCTGAGTTGCTGTCTGTGTTCTCTGCCGTCGAAGACAGCGAGGGCCTCCCCTAAAATATGCCTGAGCAATATATGCGCTGGCAATTGGAGGAAATAATATGTGCGAGCAGCCACTTTAAACAGAAGCAGGGCTAGGTTCAGCCCCCTGACAACAGTTTGGTTATTACCCCAGAGGAAAGCAATGCAGTTAAGAGAACGGGATGCATGATGGCTTACTCGGGCTGGTACTAGACGCTCCTTCCCTCAAGGCACGGTCGGAATAAATAAGGACGGGATGGTCGTTTAGGCATATTCTTCAATGCCTGCCTTCCTTCGACGCGGCGCTGGACAGGCTTGATGGACAGGCAATATTGATGCGAATACGTAAAAGGACAGGCAGATAAGCAGACAGGGAACATGCTTTGGGATAATCCAAACCTTTCAAATCCCTTGAACGGTCAAAGCCAGAGGCCAAAATAAGGTTGGGGAAGATCATACACTTGCATGCATTGGATCCCTCTGTCTCATCGCCATCCGGGCCAGTGCCCTTGCCATAGCCAGGGCGAGAAGGACAGGCTCTTTTTTTTTTTTCTTAAAAAGAAAGGGAAAAGTATTTAGACGCTGCGCCATATATGCAAATGGGCTGGAGATCCTCCCTCAAATTGAAGAATTATACAAAGCATAACCATAATGGGCTCCCCCTGCCCCAAGCGCTGTGGGGTAGCCGGCATGGATAACCGCATCAACTGGGAGGCCCGAGAATAAAATATCCGAGCACCAGACCACAAGTGGCGCCACGAATTGAGGCGGTGGTGTTGCGCGGTTTTCCAAGACGGCGCCAAGGCATGTTGAAGGACTGCAAATGTGACCAAATGCAAGGTAGGAGTTAGGTTGGGTTTGTTGTAGGTTTTTCTCAGAGAGTTAGTTTCTTCTGTCTGCCCTTATCTTCGTTCCCGTCCTCATGACAGGCATGGCGGGAGAAACATCCGTTCGAATGAGAAAGTCTCCATATGACGAATATGAGGAGAAGACAGGTTTCTAACGCCATGACTTCCTTCGAGCCCCCTTCCTTCCCCCCTCCCCCTTCACTGCCCTCTGATTGGTATTTCATCGCTGTGTCGCAAGGGGCACGCGCATCAACGTCAAGGCCAGGGAAGCAGATAGGAAGAGAATATGGCGCAAGTGCAGAGAGCAAGTATCAGGACTGGATCGATTTGATCGCCGGGCAACAAGGGTAAGCAAGCTGTGTGTGCCGCAGATTCTGGGGACGGAATTCACCATCCGAGAGACCATACAGCAGGCTAACCCATCGCTCACGACTCCATCGTTTGATATGGTCGGGGTATGCTATAGCGGATCGACCTATGGAACGGTTGACTTGATGATGTTTCAAGGCAGAAAACAAGTATATAGTCCGATATATACCAAGTTGTCCTTCACAGTCGATCAGCCAAAGCCGTTCTCTGTTCATGTACTTCAAGTGAACCTGGGTATCACACCGCCGTCATCAGCCAAACACCAGTCCTTGCATACGGCGATAGAATCAATGGCTGCCGCCATTCATCCTTGCCATCCCGCCCAGGGAGCAAATGCCCATCCTCTCCTCCTTCGACTGTTTCATGCCATCCATTACCGTCCATCCTCAACCGGCCTGGCTCTCTCCCGCGGGCTTGACGTCCAATTTCACCTTCGGCCTTGACCAAAAGAAGCCTAAGGGCCAAAAGCCTATCACGTGATAGACTCTATCAAAACTTGGCTCCTTTTTTTTTTTCTCGTCGCGACCAAAAAGCAAAAATGACGGCTTAAACTCGTTAACTTGGTCGACTAAAAAGAAAGAAAGCATCGTTACTCCAAGGCAGATTCACGGCGGCTGTGCCAATATAATCAGTGAGTTGCACCATGCAGTGCCCTGCTCGATTCAGCCAGGTTATATACCCAATACCAGACCAAGGCTTGCATATCTGCCCGTTTCTGCACACGCGATCATTCGCTCGCTAGGAACCACCGAACAGAAAAGAAACTGTAATTTGGGTGCGCGGAAAGGAACGAATAGGCGATGGTGAAGGTGATTGGAAAATGAGAAAGGATGTTGGGACGATCTCGAGCTGAAATTGACGATGGGAAAAAGGGGGTTGGTCAGAAGGGGCGGCTAGATTTTCTTACACGTCACGGAGGGCGGCGGGCTTATAGGAGATTCCCGACAGAGGGGAACTTGGGCACTTGGATGGAGGCGTTTAGTTTGGCATGTCGGCTGATACTGGTGGGTGGATGGATGGGAGATTAACTTGTGATGCGTATGCAGTATTTGACTGGCTGTATATGCGGGTGAGCGGCTACGGCTCCTCCCATTGCCACGGAGAGAAAACTAAAAAGAGCCGATCAAACAGACAGGGTATAACCAACTGGAGACAGATGAGATTTGATGGAGAAACTTAGGGTGGTTGGTATCCGAACGATTTAGGCGATGAAGAAACAGACAGGTAGATAGAATATATATGGACACTTATATAAATTAATATTATTATCGGCTCTCTTCATTATTGCTATAATAAAGAAAAGACGAGGACGAGACGTCAACAGTTATAGTCTATCACCAAATAAGTTTCAATATTATACTAGTAAGAGAGAAACGGGAAAGGGAAAAGCAGATGGAAGAGAGAAATAGGAAACATCGACAAGCAAAAGGCAGGGCAGAAACGGAGGTAACAAATAGCAGAAATAAAAAAAAAAACAGAGTCATCATTGCTTGCTTGCTCGCTGTGCAGTGTGGTAATGCATGCAGGTGCTGTTATTTTTAGCTTAGGTTTTTTTTTTTTCTTTGGGACACAACCGGTTGCATCGTGTTGAGGTGCAATTAAGCGGACGGTAGGAAAAACAGGCGGACGAACGGGCAGAACACAAGTAGCCAAACCATTGGAGATGAAGTGCAAGACAATAAAACATTGGGGAAGCAGATGATAGGGGATGAAGCAGACAAAACGCCAAGTACGGACGAAGACATAGGAGAGAAGGAAAAGGGGAAAATGTGCTAATACGGAAGATGGTGAATGGACTAGACATAGGGAGAACATCGGGAGCATAGCTGAGCAGATATCTGACCACGGCCAAGACGAGGGAAGCGGGTCAAGGGTGATATGGATACCTGAATGACCGATGGAGATGACAAAGAAAATATGAAGGAAACAAGCACTTTTTTAATCTTGCCGTTAGATTAAAAAGATTCTCAAATGTATGTCGTGACCCATGAAAAAAAAAATATAACGATAGGAAAAAATGTCCTTTTTTTTTTTTTTTGGTGATCTTTCCCTCTGGGACTTTTGATATCTTCGGCTGAGTTTAAAAATGGTCCGTTCTAAACCAGCTATTCAACGGGAGAGAGTAGATTTTTGTTTTGCTTTGATTTGTTCCTGTAAGATAGCCGTGAAGTAGGGCCTGGGTATATGAGGGGTATGGCAAAAGAGAGAAGGTCCTCTGGGTCTGAATTGTTCAAAACGGTGGTTCAACAGGAGCATGTGTATGTGTGAGAGAGAACCAGGCGGGACACGGAGGGACGGCATATAAAAGTAGAAATAGTTGTCGAGTCGTAAAAGAGCGCAGGCGCCATGGCAGGAACAAGTAATGATCGGAAGGCGAGCATCGCAGCAGCAAAAGAATCAGCTGGACCCGATATAAAACGGTTTGGAGTGGAGAAGAAGGCCCGAGATATCAATGGTTAGTTGCAACGAGAACTTTCCCTGGACTGAGAATAATGGCAGAGAGAAGTAAAGAGCAGGTCGTTCGCATCGGTCCAAAAAAAAAAAAAAAAAAGGCCGGAGAGGTTGAAATAAATGTAGAGGTGCTGAGTGGTGTATGAGAGAGGATGCATCCCCGCGATCAACCTTGACAAGCGCATCATCTTAGCTAACACGAAACGTTACGAGTCATTCTGGACTCGAAACCTACCACAACACAACGCCTTCATTATCTTCTGCATGAACGTAGGCTCTGGTTCCGGAGCCCTTCGCGGTTGTTGAGCCTGACCCGTCACGGCCTGGTTCCCTGGGGTGTTGACTCGATTTCCGGGAAGATGTACGTTAGAGTTTTGGAATTGAGCTTGTGTCGAAGCTGCAGGTGTCGTGGCCTCGAGTCCCCCCGCCACTCCGTTTTGACGTTTGACTTGCGGCACGCCTGAGGCGTTTGGCCGCTCTCGCGCTTTCCCAACTCCGGCTTTTGCAGGAGAAGGGGGCGGGGGCTGCGCGGCGTTTAAACGGTCAGCGGTGACACCAGGCCGATGGGATGCTCGGGGGGCTGCAGAACCATGGAGGTCACGGGCAGAGCTGTTAGGCAGAGCATTGGCGCCGTGCAGGTGGTGGTGAGATGAGTACGGCTTTGCCGCCTCCCAGCCCTTGCCTCCATTAAGCTTCATCCAGTCGTACTCTCCATCCTCTACATCTCCCGTGTTCTTGAGAGCCTGGGTGAAAAGGTCACGCAGATAATCGTAGTCGGGGGTGTCTTCGAACCCGAGGTTTCGGACGTACGTGAGGTATTTGGTGAACTCCTCTGTTGACGTTTGGTTAGCTGGGGAGGGCCTCTCCTTCAGACGTATGCGGATAACAACGTACCAGGGAAGCCTTCGCAAAGATCCTTGATGACGGTAGTCTGTTTCTTCTCTCCGATCTTTTCGTACTTCTGCTTGTTAGTAGCAGCCTTGAGTCCCTGCCATGGTAGACCACCACGTAGGAAATACATGAACACATGACCAAGGGCTTCGAGATCGTCACGACGCGACTGCTCTCTGCCCAAGTGAGTGTTGATACTCATGTAACGAGCAGTACCTGATAGGGACTTTCTCTCTCGGTAAGGGATGTGCTGTTTGGTCTTGGGATCTCGGTACTGTTTAGCCATGCCGAAGTCAACGACGTGTATGACATTGCTGGCCTTTGAGTTGGGCCGGCCAATTAAAAAGTTGTCTGGTTTGATATCACGGTAGATGAGGTTTTTCTCATGTATAGTTTGTACTCGCGACAGCTGGAAGATGCAAATTAGCTGCTTTAAGTTGAATACAGCAGGCAATGGTGACAACCTACCATCTGCTTTGCAACCATGACGACTGTCTTTATAGAGAATCTGCGGTTACAGTGGTCGAAGAGGTCTTCCAAGCTAGGTCCAAGCAGGTCAATGACAAGGATGTTGTGTAGACCTTCCTGGCCAAAGTAGTAGACATTGGGGATACCGGCTACACACAAGACTGTCAGCAAGACTATCTCGAGTTTGCAAAAGACAATAAAAGAAGGGGTTAACGACTTACGGCATCCCACGAGTATCTTGTATGTCCGATACTCATCTCTAAGCTGGGGAGCATCACTCTTCCGGGGTTCCTATACAAGTGGCAAGAGTAAGAGATTTCCATTTCCACACAACCAAGAGCCCGACATAGGGGGTCCAAAGACAGAGGAGTCTCTCTCTCTCCCCTCCTTTTTATTTATTTATTTATTTATTTATTTTTAAAAAAAAGGAGAGGAGAGTAGCAGTAAGAGTAAGAAGGAGAATGACGTACAAACTTGATGGCGACCTGCTGGTTGTTGAGGAGGTTTGTGCCTTCGAAGATGACGCCAAAGGAGCCTTCACCGATCTTCTTCCCGACCCGATAATGCACACCGACAACATTTGACGAACTCGACGACATGGCAGGCAACGCAGTAAAACCGACGAGTCTATCTCTGTGTATTCTTTTTCTTTTCTCTCTTCTTTAGAAGGGCAGTCTACCGGGTATATGTGTCGCTATCTAGGAGCAGCCCAGGCGTGGTTTATTAGGGGGCACAAAGGGCGAGGGTGAAGAAAATCGAGACAGCTCGGTGCAGAGCAACACCACCTCGAGAGCCAGGAACCGGCGATAGCAGCGACTGCAGGCTGGTCCCAGAGGGCAGAGACTGAGGACGACGGCCTTGCAGTGCCCTGTACTCTGTGCTGAGCGCTGAGGGAGCAGCCAGCAGCGGACGAGGGGAGGTCGGTCAGGGAGCGAAACGCAGCCAAGCGGACAAAGAGCAAGGCCAGCGAGAGAGCGTGAGAGGGAGAGGAGGAGGACGAGCGAGAGCAGGCGAGACGAGGGACCATCCACGACCAGCTTCAGCGTCAAGCGTCACTCAGGTCGGGTGCTGAGCAGGAGGTTTCTGGGGAGTTTGCAGAGCGAAGAGGAAGAGGAGGAGGAGGAGGAAGAAGAAGAAGAAGAGACGCAGGCGAGGAACGAACGAGACGAGCCTAGGAAAGGCTTTCGTCGCTTTTGCTTTGCTCTTGGTCGAAAGCCGGGGAGAGGCAGCGGCCGTATCGGTATTACCGCAGGACGACGGGCAGGACCCCCTGCGTGCGCGCGCGTGGCCCTGGCAAGTCCTGGGTATCGTGGTAACGCTGCTGTACTCTACGCCTCTTGGTAATCTATTCGCCTGCTTATTGGTCAGGAGGCGGATCAAGGTCACGGGATCTGCCTAAACAGGAAACCTTGTTCTCCTTTTCTTTTATTTTTATTCTCTTTTGATATACGCAACGAAGACGACGAAGACAACGCATGGAGATGATGGAGCTGGAGAAGGACGAAGGACGAAGGAGAAGCAGGAGGAGGAGAAGCAAAGAGGTCAGGGTGACATGTGGCTGCTGCAGACGACGGTTGGCCGACAAGAAGAGCCAGCAGTTCCTTCATCCTAGCCCTGATACGCAGTGCATGCAGGGGCTGTGACGGGCTCTGCGCCAGAACGCCCGCCTGCACTCTCTGTCCTGCCAGCCATCCTCTCGTTTCTCCGGCTTGACGCCCTCGCCTGAACTGTAGGCTCGCGGGTTGTCCAGATATTCCCCCCAGGTTGGCAAAAGACGCCGGGCCGCCAAGGTAGCTCCGGAGCTGACCAGCCACCCACCCCTTGACCCAGCACGCAACACAAGGCCACCACAAACCTCTTCTCTCCTGCTGATACTCGAGATCCTCAAGGCTCAATAACTACTCGGACTTCTTACATATGTGCTCCGTACGGAGGAGAAATGGGTGTATACGAGATGCCTCCATCATATATGCATGTCATCGCTTTTTGAGTATCCGTCCGGAGAAGATACCTCTGCCGTAGGCCGTTTGGACGGAGTAGGGGGGGGGGGGGGGGGGGGGGGGGGAGGGGTTTTTTTTTAAGGGGGGGGAAAAAAAGCCCACAACCCCCCTTTTCCCTTTTTTCGTGTTCTGTTTAACCCGGGCCCTTCCGTTCCCTCGCCCCCCCACCGCCCCAGGGGGGCAGGGAGTGGGGGAGCCACCCGCCGCAACCCAGACCC
>QQSR01000312.1:0-18756 GCA_003664465.1 Trichophyton mentagrophytes | reverse complement strand
GCGGGGGGGGAGTAGAAATGGGGTCGGGGGGGGCGTGGGGGGGGGGGGGGGGTGTTTGGTGGGGGGGGAGGGGGGGGTTTGGTGGGTTGTTTGTGGTTTGTTGTTTTTTTTTTTTGGTTTGGTGGTGGTGTTTTTTTTTTTTTTTTTTTTTTTGGGGAAAAAAAAAAAAAAAAAAGAATTTTTTTTTTTTTTTTTTTTTTTTTTTTTTTGACTTTTGGTGGTTTTGTGACGGTATTGTAAGTTACAGTGACGGGCGACAGTACATGACTAAGAGATGACTAATGGATGACTCAGGGATGAGATAAGCAACTAGTCCTCGTCCCAAAGAGGAAAGAGAGAAGTATCAGATAATTATTGCTTGCAGTGAAAGACAAACAAAGACCTGGGAAGGCTCTCTAAGCTGCAGGTTATTTAAGAGACTATAATAAGTGACATCGATATAGTGGGCGTAACTGTTACTGATGGTGATGGTGATACCAATGCTGGTGTTGTTGGCGTTGACTCGATTGGTTCTATACGACCCTCTGCCTTATGTGGGGAAACTCAGACAAGAAGTGACAATATTATATGTGGGCAGTGCTAACTGTATGCAACAGGTACTATTTAAAGAACAGAACGGTTCTACTCAGATATCAGCAAAGAAACATGGGTGAAATAGCCATTGGACTTGCGAAGTAGTCTAACTCGGAAATTACAAGGATACAGTTCAAGTCAGCCGGCGAGAAGGTGGTGTGTGATACCATGGAAGGAATAATATAGATAAAGAAAAGATAGACTGGGAGCGCCTCTTCACAATACACCTGGTACCGAATGTGGACTGTTAGCGAGCCAACTTCAGTACCCGCCCAATCACCGTACAATTACTGATGTTACTGTGCTAGCGTCAATGGTATATTTTATTCCATTTTGTTTCCTTCTGCAGCCTGTTATCCTACAAAAGAGTATATTGCAGACTCAGTATTATATACCCGAAGCACCTATCCTTCTTGATCCTCGAGTAGAATGACTATCGCCATGCTTGTCTATGATCCTTCTGATCTCATATACTGGGAAATAGTTCGTCCTCACCAGGGGAATATTTATCACTCCGACAACACTAGGCCTTGCATCCGCCTGCCCTTATCCTTGCACAATTAAGCTGACTAACGACCCCAGCTGGTCCCACTTTAACGGAAGATCAACGCCACACCGCTAAGCTTATCCAGACGTCAGCCCATCGATCTTTTATATATCTCCTGCTGTTGTCTTAAGCGGTAGTGAATAAAAATGCATCTGGACAGGATAAAAAGCATATGAGGAGAGAGAGAAGCCTTGGGTACAGAGTGTGGTTGTGCCTCATAAACGCTGATGGCGAATTCCAACGCCAAGAAGAAGTTACCAGGGTCGACTCTACGACAACGCCCCAAGTTCCTCTCTCTTCCATGTGCTTTTACTCCTTGTTACTCTTGTTACTAAATGGAAGATACGCTCAACGCATTTCTGTAGGTAAAGAGAATGCGAGGGAGAATGATGATGGAAGATAAGAGTGGGATAGGTACTGATCGGGATTGGGGCAGCATTCATCAATCCGTTCCCACATTGTATATAGTTAAACCTTATCATGGTATTCTTCTATTAACACTATTTCTTGGTCTAGAAATGTATGGGAAATTATCCGATAAAAGGACGGGGGGGAAGGTTTTACGTTCGGCAGTCGAACGGCGAGATAGGGTTGCCGCTGGCATCATCGACTAAGACGACGTAATCGAAGTAGAGCCTTGAGATGATGACATGATACTTTAGTAAGTACATAAGTAGACCCGACTCTTGTCATCTCCTCTCTCATCTCTCTATCCTCATCGTTCTACACTGTCGGTCCTTCAGATACCCCCCTACCAAAACTACGCCTGCTTTTTCCCTTTACCCTTAGTCTCCAAGGCATCCCATCCGGTCAAAGATCCAAAATATGGGTGGTACTACTCCTCCACAGGCCCACTCGGCCACAAAGAACAAGAGGCGAGATGAACGGCCTGAGGGCGAAGAATGGTAAGTATCATCATCCTCCATAGCAGGACATGTTATGTTCACTCATCCTTTAGGATTTATCTGAATTGGGGTATATTTCTCTGATGGACGGAGAACAGATATCTCCTTGTCAAGCTTAACGGTACAATAAAATACCGTAAAAGAATAAAGCGGGAGTAAGTAGCCTTGAATCCCTGGATATTGCTGGAAAACGCAGGCTAAATGGAACTAGTGACCCAAAGAAAGATAAAGAAGAAATCAAACGGCACCTCGCGGAAGTGGAAGACCTGATACAAGAAGGGTACACGAAGTGGGGGTTGAGACAGATAGAGAGGGAAAAGAAGAAGGCGATGAAGAGAGAATCAAAGGAAGTGGAGGAGAAGATCAAGGAGAGGAAAATGGAGTCGAAGAGGCTGTTGAAGAGGCAGAGGGAGGCGGAAAGGGAGTGGAAGATGGAGTTGAGGATGGAGTTCAGGGAAGAGAAAAAGAAACAGAGGGAGAGAGAGAGGGAGTTGAAGAAAGACTTGAAGATGGAGAGGAAGAGGGAGAAGATAACGAGGGAGTGGAGGCGGGAGCGACACAGGGCGAGCAGGAAGATGGCGGAGGCCAGCGAGAAAGAGGCCAGCACCACTTAGGCCTGCACCTACGTTGATCTCTATCCATGAGGCATGTAAATAATGATATGATGGACGATAATATCTTGATATCAAAGAAGCCCTCGCGATGGCTTGTTTACTCGATGTCGTCATAGCCCAGAATGAAAGTGCTTAGTAAGCTGACTAATTACCGTATTACCGAGTCGATACAGTGCTAAGCCAGAAACAATACCACGCTGATACAGTAAATTTGGTAATTATTCACGTTGGTTTGGAGGTGAAAGTTCGAATAGGAAGAGAAGAAGAGAAGAAGAGAAGAAGAGGCGGACGGGAGAGCGAGTGGGCGTGGTGAGGTTACGGCGGACGGTTGCAGGCGAGCGGGCGAGGAGTGGCGGCAGAGAAGGGGAGAGAGAGAGAGAGAGAGAGAGAGAGAGAGAGAGAGAGAGGCAAGGCGTAGAAGTTAAGGAGACGGCAAAAGAAGGGAACTTTTGATGTAAAATGATAATACGGGACAAGCCAAACTAAAGAAACAAGTCAGCAAAGCTACCTTGGATGCGCCCGAAGATGGAAGACGCATGGCTGACACGGGGCAGGGCGAGAGAGATGGAGCTGACAGGTAAGGGCGTACGGAGGCCCAGTTTGACCCGTGGAGCCCACAGGCGGGTGGACTGGCTGGTTACCCGCTGGTAAGGAGAGCCAGCATGAACAAGGCTCACAGCGTCATTTCGCATGAAGAAGTATTTTCTTCTGCAGGCTGACTTGGGAGAGTTAACTAATAATATTAATTATTACCCGTTATTACTCCGAGAAGGAGAGAGAAAAAAAAGAAAAACCAGCCGAGATGGCGCCGGTAGTTAAAAATCCAGTAATTTACCTAGCATAAGTTCAAAGTTGTGGAAATGTATATATGTTGACCCAAGATGCATGCATAGACCCAATATAATCAATAATAAACAGTAATGGCCATCCCTCACTCGAAATCACCCATCCTCGGCCGTCGATAGTCGGCATACCGATGTGTATCAAAGGCCGACGAGGCCCCTAGGTCCTCATGCTCGATGTTCTCAAACGAGTTATCACTCCTGTTCTTGCGGAGGCCGCTGCTCTCGAAGCCTCCGACGGAATCATCAGGCCCGCCAGCGCCGGAGCTAAGGCTTCCGAACTCCCGGTCATACGCCGACAGGAGAACCCTCAGCTGGTCTCGCTGGGATGCGATGTACGCTGCCTGCTCTGACCGCGGGGCAGAAGCGACATGGCGAGGCAGCAGACGGCCGGACGCACTTAGCTCCGCTGCCTGGGCGTCAGGGCTCTTTGCTGCCCCTCCGGCTCCCCCCAGCACGCTGCCTATCATACTGACGAAATCCGGTGCTCCGTAGCCACCTGAGGCACCACCAGCGGCCGGAGCCGCCCCAGCACCACCCACAGACGGCAAATTGAACCTCGAAAACAGAGTCTGCGCATAGGACGGCGCCGCAACGTTGGCAGTGTCCGCTTGTCCCTGTTGTGCCTGCCCCTCCCAGAGAGGCGGCAAACCCATCGCCTTTGTCCTGACCAGATCGATGACTTTCTTCAGGTACTGCAGTCCCAGCGCACTGCCGCGGGAATGGGCCTGGCCGATAAGCTCCTCGATCTCACGCTCGTGATGGCGAAGGAAGGGCTCGACGTGTTCGAGATAGAGCTTCTTTGCTCCTTGTGTTTGCGGAAGGACGAGGTAGGAGAGTGCAAAGAGGCGTATCCAGCTATAGAACGGGAACCTGTCCGCTTGTCAGTATATTTTAATTCTCATTCGACGTATATCATCGGTCTAGGTGCACGCACCATGATATTATGAAGAACGTCCATGACTCGACGAGGGTGATGGCCGAGTAGACGACCCAGTACATCAGCCAGGGAGCTAGGTTGGTCACATCACGGGTCTGGAGGGCCTTGTACGATGCGAAGATCGGGAAGAGAACCGTGGCGACGGCCCTGTTGTCAGAATCGTCTCGTCAGTTAGCTGTACGCTATGCAGTGTATTCCCAGCGGCTCATCGGTGTAGACTCACGCCAGCAGGTCCGCGACGATGCCAAACATCGTGGAAGTGGGATGTTGCAGGAGCTTGCTTCAGCCCTGTAAACCCGGCTCGTAGCTAGCTAGATGCTGCAAGAATGTGGCTGCCTGTCCGGCGGGCTGCGGTCAACGAAAGTCCTTAGCCAATTGATCCAGCTGTGCGCCGGAGACGTGTCATGAGCTGTCAGCCGCTGGTCGATAGTTGGTTGTCACTCTTGAGGGTGTCGCTGTGTTGCCCGCGGGTTGTCATGCTTGCGGTGACTAAGTTTAGACGCCCGGCGATGACGCTGGCTCGGCCTAACTTGCCAAAAGGGAAGCTGGTCTTGCCACCAGCAAGCTCCACACAAAAACATCGGACATAAAACACAGTCATGAGTTGGGCATCTTCAGGCAAAGGAGGACGAAGATGGTAGAAGCCTGAAGTAGTGGCCGGGTTGGAGCGATGGCTAGGCATGCAATTACTTGAGGTGATGAAGAACTGTGAATAGGGAGAGTTCTATCTTATTCTACCACGGATCTATCCCGAGAAATACATCCTCCTACCGGGTCCAACCCTCATTGGGTTCTCTCCATCGCCATACAGATAGCTGCTAACGGTCTGCTCCATGTACGCGTGCAGCATGTTGGAAGTGTTCGTCCAGAAAGCTACCCGCGGCCTGTCCTCAACGGCTCTCTCTTTCCAATCAAGCGTGTCACGCATTGCGGTCAGCAGGGAGTTGTAATTCTCCCCGTCGTCGATGAAGATTAACCCGGTCAGCTCGACAGTCCGAAGCGTCAAAGGCATCGCATCGAGCAAGTTAATGATATCAGACTGTACCACGGGGAAGCTTGAGAGGCCAAAGTGCCGGAGCCTCGACCACTTCTGCACAGGGAACAGAGATAGCAGGGAAGTGAAATGGTCCATCGACAGCTCCTCGGTTGCATAGATGCCCCTGTCCGTGCCGAAGGTGATATGCTCGAGATCTGGGCATTTGGAAAAGGCGGAGTGGTAATTACCGTCTTTGAACGGTGTCCAGACGAGATCCTCCTTCCCACCGACAAAGAGAGTCAGATCAAGCCGCTTGAAGCCGGGCTGCTCCAGCATTGTGGTAAAGTTAGAGAGTTCTCGACAAGGAGCGTTGAAGATATTGTAGTTGATGCCGGTTTTAAGGTTTCCCGGATCAATGACCAGGTCCGTAACTTGGTGTTTACCAGCTTGTTCAGCAAGACACCTCGTAACTACCCGGAAGCCTCGCCATCTATCTTTGAGAAACTCCTGGGCATCTTCGGTCCATGGCGTAGCGTTGACGGGAAATGTCTCCTCGTCCGAAATTGGCCATGGCTGCGGAATGGGGTAGTTGAACATACACGGCAAACTCCGTATGTTGGGCGTTGAATACAAAGGCGTGAAAAGCTTCCTATGCGCTGTTGGGATGATAGTTATCTTCCTAAGAGCAGGAAATCGCTCCAGTCCAAACTTGAGCGCTTCAACATCCGCCTCGGAATCAAGTACCTCAAGCTGGTCTTTGAGATACTCCTTATATCTTTCCCATGATTCCCACGGTGGTAGGAGTTCGTGAAGCTCCATCACCCGCTCCATCAGCTCTGCCGCTAGACTGTGATCATATTCACCTGCAACGAACCCCGAGAGATTCTCGTGGCATTCACGCGAGAACCATTTCGGACAGTATTTCGGTGACGACCCCTGGCATCGTTCCGCAGGAACCTTCTCATACGGTAGACCGCTCACTTGTCCAAGATACTCTCCGTCCCGCTCTACGACGTCTTCAAGGGGACTCTGGCTGAATGAGCCGTCGTCCCAGAGGATTTCTTTGACTTGCAGGCGCATAGTCTCATGGCTGGCTATGTTGCGGAATACCTCAATATCTCGCTTTTGAATGGACAAGAAGACTCGGTCCAGGCCGAGACGGGTGGCATTTTTTATGGAGGAGCATGTGAGGCGTAGGTTCTTGATGGTGCTGTTGGGCAGATAGGAGAAGATCAATATCCGGATTTCCAGGGGGAGGGTAGTAAGTGCCAGGGCCATTGTAAAAAGCGACTTGAGCCACCGCAGCAATGAACCAGGAAAATTCGTATGGATGTTTATGGGCGTAATTGTAGGACCTTGATATAGTTATGTGTCTCAGTCGACGATACCCCGTAGCCTGTGGACGGTGGCCAGCTCTGTTACACTCAGACCATATGGATACGAGGCTCTTCGGGGAGGATGTGGTATCGCAGCAACGGATCCGGTTAGCCCCGAAAGAGCATGGTTATTGCGGCTAACACTGGCTCAGCTTTCATCACGCCCTTCAAGGCTCCAACGCCCTTGCAGTCGTGTTCCGGAATGGTTCAGCAAAGAGATCAGCGGTGGCTTAGCAGGTTGCAAACTCGCGTCCACCACCCCCTTGACTCCAGGCCACAATTGCAACTGACAACGAAGCCATCAAGCCTATTGTACGTCAATTTCGCACACATCAGCGGAGCATAAGATCAACAGAAACATCACTCTCAACCAAAAAGCAAAGATCAGACATGTTTAAATGAGAGAAAGTTGCGCTATCTTCAATCTTATATTGTACTGCTATTGGTTGAAGAGACCGATCATTTAGTTATCAACCACCTAACCAATCAACTATCTCAATATCCTATCTAAACATTTGCTAATTGGTCAGACAGCTGATATTTAAAATCAATTTATTATTGGCTACAATATTACACTAAGAGCGGAATATTATTCTTGCGGTCACCTGATGTCCGTGCGGCGGCCCGAGCGTTAAAACTGGGCAAATAACGAATGGTTAATTAATAATTAATAATACACAACAACGAAGAGTGGCGAAGCCAATACATTCTCTATCACGATGGAATGCGAACCTCTAAGGCGCCTGTCACTTGTTTGATATCCTCAAATAGGTCGCCGGCTTCGATAAACAAGCCAGTTCCCGCTTCTCGGTCTCCTCCCATGTACAGCCCAATAAACGAGCCTTGGGGGCTGAAGACAAACGATCCTGAATCTCCTGGTTCTCCAAAAGTGAGCCGAGGAGCCTTTGGGTAAACAAGATATGCAAGCCCACGCGTTTTATCCCAATTGTCGTTCGCGTCTCGAAACCAACATTGGATATCCGCCTTTCTGATTTCACCTAGCACCCCTTCCGAGAATCCAGTGCTTCGGCCGATCTTGCAGACCCCCATCTCTCCTCGCACAGCAACAGGTCCATCTAAAACCTCCTTTAGAGCCAGGTATGACGCACGGGAGCCCCTAGGAATGTCGTCGATTGAAGGTAACCTGTTCTTGGAGACACGGTTGCTGTCCACTTCTAATAAGGCCCAGTCTAGAATGTGTTTCTTTGTGTTCATTCGATACCCAGAAGATGCGTAAACCTTTCCGAGAAGCAGCTGATCACGCAGGAAATACTTGTGAGCATGATTCAATGTATGCTTCAAGTGTGAGATTTCAGTCCGAGTGCGTTCATAAGCATGCTTCTCGTTGGGCGAAACAGAAGGGTCATCTTCATCCATGCGTTTCTTTATCGAAACGTAACTCTCTGAAGCACTGAGATCCTCAATTTTTTCTTTGTAGTGTTTTATAGCGAGGGTGTGGTCGTCGAGACTCGGGTAGTCAATGGTAAGATTATTTTCTGGATCACCAGGCACAATTCCGTGTTTATCCCAGTCTGCAGTGGACTCGAGGGCAGTGACACAGTGATGATTCGTCAATCCATAGAGCTTCCACCCCTCAGATGGATGCTGTACCTCCAAAAAGCCTCCGAAGGTAGATGAAGAGAAAGTTGAGGAATGAGGGCCAATGCTTCCACCCATACATGGCTCAAAACTCCAGTCATTCTTGGTGAGAAATCCCTCCTCTGATGGGCGAGAGTGGAACTGTAGAAGGGACCCACGACGTAGCTCAACGGCAACATGATGTAACCCCATGCTGTCTAGAATCTCTACGATTGCTTCCCTGACCACCGTCCAATCAGAGGTGGAATCCTCTCTTACGAGAATGACGATCGTGATGGGAGTACTCCCCCCAGATACCCCACGTTGTTGCGGCGACAACATTGTCCATTCATTATCTCCAAGAATGTTCAAAATCCGTGAGCGAAGATCTGCCCATATGGAACAAAATGAATCTGTACGCGGCACTGGGGCTGATAAAATGCGCTGAGAAGCTCTTTCATCAATCATTTCAAGAGATATATTACCTAGGTCGTTGTCGAGAAGAATTTGTCTGATCTCTTTGCAGGCCCTGAACCATGTGTCGTTGAGTTCATGTTTACGTGCTGAGATAAGGATAGTATTGACCCAAGTAACTGAGCCTTCAGTCTGGTGAGCTCTCTGGAGAGGTATTCTACCCTGCACGTCAATGCTCCACTTATGAAGTACTTGAGTGATAGCATCTTCTAATTCACTGTATGCAAGAAGAAACTCATCATCCTTCGCAAGGTGTCTGTTCCGGGCAGGCAGTCTAATAAGGGATGGACCACCGCATCTGTAGTCCTCGTTGTGAATTTCATTATCCCCAAGCAGCGGTGGTCCGTCGTCTTCGGAAGAGCCTTCCTTTTGTCGTTTCCTCAGACTGGTAGAGGTGACTGGGGTAAGAAGAAGAGGTCCGGCGTAAGCTACAGCAGACGTTGGCTTTTGAGCGCCCTCCATCTCTGCAGTTGTCGATGTAGAACTTGATGCTGCGAGTGTCATCGTGTAGGGAGGGGACTGAAGAGCCACGATGTAGCTAGTTAACGAAGTTGAGCAGAGGAGCGGGAGTGAAATGGGGAGATATGAGTCCTTTTATGCTAAAAAATGCCAACAAACTTATTATTTACATCATTTCAAGTCAACGACGTCAATATAAAGTTTCGGAAAGGCCCACCGACGCCCGGCGCCCGGGGCGTTGTCCTCATCACGTGACTCAACCCAGCTTTTCTTTGAGGCTCAAAAGAACATCACGTGATATAAGCCTCAAACAAGACGCAATGGACAAACGAAAGTCTCAACGTCTTGATGAGCACTGAAAAGACCGATAAATAGTAGAATATATGGATGATGGTTATCAAGACAAGAGGCTATACTATGGCTATTTATCTATACAGGATGAGCACCGATTGGCTACCTAATCTGGAGCAGGAGGCGGCCCGAGGAGGCGGCGGTGGCGGCGTATCATATATCCGAGACGCGCCCCAGAACTACGCGCTCGGCTTACATTCTGCTCATTGGAAGCTAGAATAATGCCAGTGCTGGTCGATTCAAAGCGTCCCAACACAAAGATAAGACTTTGCCCATAATCCCGTACAATCAGCCTTGATTGCTGGGTTCCATTTAACGAGATCTGCCAACGTGACCTTATACTTTGCCTGAATGACCGGACAGGTGTTCCCAGTTTCAACAAAATGGAACTTGTTGCAGTTCGTAACCATTCCGTTTTGGATCGGAGTGGGTGTTTGAATACCATTTGGAGGCTTTGTTGGAGTCGGGGTTGGTGATGGCTTTGGAGTATACCCGATGACTGACACGCAGGCATAGGCATTAGCCCAGAGGCCTGCACATGTGTTTCCCGCCTTGGGATTCCATTTCGTGAAGTCAGACAGAGTGATACCGTATTTTGACACAATCGTGGTGCATGTATCGCCAGACTGGACGAGGTAGAACTTGTTGCAATTGTTGACAATCTCAGGCTGGGTAGGCAGTGGTGTCTCAATTCCATTGCTAGGTTTGGTCGGAGTCGACATGGGTTCATGGCCGATGATAGAGACACATGCATATGCGTTAGCCCAGAGGCCTTCGCAATTGCTGCCAGCTGCTGAGTTCCACTGTGTAAACTGTGCTAAGGAAATACCATACTTGGATGCTATGGCAGCACAGTTCTCACCAGACTGGACCAAATGAAACTTGTCGCAGTTGTCTACAATCTTAGGCTGTGTTGGGAGAGGCGTCTCGATACTAGCGGACACATGCTTGGTCAGTCATTTCTGTCTGCATTTGTGGCGGTGGTATAGTTATGCCTTACCCGTTAGATGGCTTAGTTGGAGTTGGCTGAGGGGCTGGAGAAGTGGTCTTGGACGGCTCATGGCCAACAATAGACACGCAGGCATAGGCATTAGCCCAAAGCCCGGTGCAGTCTTTTCCAGCACTTGGATTCCAGGCTAGAAACTGGGCACCGGTGATTCCATAAGTGGCAGAAATGGTACTGCAGTCTTCTCCCTGTTTAACCAGGTGAAATGCATCACAGTTGGGGGCAATCTCGGGCTGTGTTGGCAAGGGGGTCTCGATGGCTAAGTCGGACATATTAGCATCCCCCCATTTCAGGGATCAGCTTGAGAAACTTACTACCAGGTGTGCCCGTTGGCCCCGATGGTCCCGTTGGCGATGCTGTTGGCGTTGGCTCAAACGTTGCTTCCACGCAATAGGACTTGCCTACAGTCATGCCCCCACAGTTACCGGTGATTGATGGATTCTTAGCCTTATGGTTAGCCATATGATTCTCGCGCTGGTTAATGGGGGGTTTTAGGTTTGTCCGCTACTCACCCAACGGCGGAACTCCTCCAGGGTAATGGAGTTTGCCTTCAGCACTTGGTCACATGGAAGCTCCTCGTTATAATCAAGCCACCAGGTACAGTACTTGGTCGTGTCCTTGTCATACGGGTTGGCGGGAGCGCTGTCTCTGCGGCGATAACGTGCGCCAGGAGCAGCACCAAACGCCAACTCCGAGCTGGCAAGGAGCAGAAAGCAAACTTTGAGAGTAACCATAATGTTGATTCCGACGGAAGGAGGTTAACCAAAGAACGGCTTGATTGATACTGTTGGCACATTCCTCGCCTCCTGGGGTTTATATATCTCACCTCTTATCAGCCGCACAGGTATCTCGACAAATCAAAGATCAGGAATCAGATATCCCACTTTTACCGAGATTGTGCAGCAAGGCGATGGGAGGATTGGTCAGTCCTATTACCCTCATATGAATTTCGAGGAAGTTCATAGCCTGGCGGGAGTGGCGGGAGATAAGCGAAACTCCGGTCCGCATGGGAGTATATGTGCATACATACATGGGCAGATGCGTGAACATGGCCTAGAACTCATGCTCATGCACGTCGACCCTGGACAGAAGTTCACTGGGAGAAGTATGCACTTCTTAATCCTTGTCTAGCAGTTTATACCAGGCGGAATATATATCAAACCCCCTGTCCATGACTCATATGATGCTGCAGCAGGCATGGTGCAAGGGACAACAAACAACCTTGCGACTCAGTCAGTCAGGAGATTCATATATACCGTTGATTAGCTGCATTTGCTGAGTCTTTTTAATCACCACATCCATCGGTGTCCTGAAAAGGGGCTACACCGAGTAGACCGGGCTCCCATCTCCATGCGGACGAGCCATTATACAAACAATCATGAAATATGCATGCTATGTCTTGGGTTACATTCGCCTATCCACCATGTAATCCAAACTGACAGTGCTGCATGGAGAGAATGAAGAGAAGGAATCATTGAATCATGAAATGGCTACCCCACGCCCAACATCCACCCTCATTCAACTACAACCACCCACATAATGAGCCAGGAGAGGAAAGTTCCTGTTCGCTAAGCTCCCCGCCCTCTCTGGCAACAATGGCTTCGTATTCTTCTCTGACCTTCCGAGCATGTTCAACCCATTCGGGTTCCCCTGCGCGCACGTGTCCATTGTACCTCCAGAAATATGCACTCTTTCTGGCCTGCAAGGCTTCTTCACTTTCCCCGGGCCGTCTAAGCTCGGCAGCCTTTCGGACCTTTCTATGTCTTTCCCGTCGTCTCTCGCGTTCTTTGCGCAGTTTGGCGCGTTCAACGTATTCCTCCCAGTTCTCATCGTAGTCCGGGTAGCACATCGCAGGGCAATGACAGTGTGACTCACAAATCTCGAGCAGCCGGAGTCTCTCGGGTGGTGCCCATACGTATAATTGAACGTGAAAATCTTCGGGGACATCTCCTCCAAAAACACTTCCCAGATTTTTCCATATATTATCGCTCCAGTGCAGCGACATGCCACTCCCCAAGGTGTGATGCATACTGTGTGATGTAAGGATTTCCAAGCTTTCATCCAGCCATATTGGCGTCGTGTAGCTCTCAAAAAGGTCAATGCCCTGTTCGGCAGCCTTTTGCTCAATGTCTCGACGGTAAAAGGGATTGGAAGACCTTCTTGCTGCTATGGCGAGGTCGGGATGTGGCGTACAGTTGATCTCATTGTAGGCGTCTTCGTAGTCACAGAAGATGCATGCAAGCGCCGCTGTCTTTTTCATTGAGGGGACTCTCTCCGCGAGAAGTTTTAGTACATGCTCACATGGCTGCAGAGGTTTCCAGATAACCCTTGGCTGTGGCTCATCCTCTGGCCATCCGTTAATGAACTCTTCAACATCATTGATCATAATCCGGCGAGCAGAGATAGCCTCCTTGACAAGTGATAATCCGTTGTGTTTGAGCCCTTGCACACGTCGGGTGTTTTTCTTTATCTCCTCGGCCCAGAAGCGCGCAAACATTGTATTGTAGTAAATTCCTCGTATCACGCAGACCCGCTCAACCTCACCCATCGGCCAGTAAGATGCGAGGCGGGCATAGCGGTCTACGTTGCCACCATGAGCCGCCATTTGAATGAGAAGGTCTTTTTTCATGGTTGGTAGATCCTGAGGGAGAGGGGTGTAAAGAAGTTGAACCTCCTCTGGAGTGAGGATATTGTATTTTTGAGGCCAATATGACTCCTTTTCATCAAGATGGTCGTCTTCTTCAATACTCCACTTCCATTTCCTTACCCTCCGGATTCTAAAATTGTATGCCTTTGGTTGTAACTCCTTACGGCGTTGAAGTTTCCACCGCACAGTTGTGTGGCCGTTCAGGAATGCAGGTGCGCCGGGGTTCTTACTATCAAGGTTGATGGACAGGTCGTAATCATTCATAATAGCATAGCGATATGGAGCGACCATTATCATCTTAAAGATGATCTCACCACCCGGTGTCTCGCTCTCCCGCGCCTCCTCTGCGATTGAAACGTCTGGCAACAGATCTAATTCTGCATATAGACCATCGTATCCGGCAGCGGCGCAGGCGCGGCTTACCTGGTAGCGCATTGACGGGAAGCGCAGGGCTAACTGGCGATAGGTATCTTCGGCCGCAATATCAGGGTTCCAGATACAATAGGGGTGTCTGCTCCGGTCGGAGTCATCCATGTCTTCGGGCCCAGGTATCACGTTGCTCATGATCAGGCGAGCGTTGCGGGCGCGGGCGAGAGCTGGCCGGGAGGCGCAAACATCCTTCACAGCGGAGCTGGCTGCAAGCTCATAGTGACAGCGGATGCCTCGAATGAGGCAAAGAGGGGCGTAGTATTGATTGTCAAGGTGTTCTTCGTCTGGCACTTTTTCACCTCGAAGGGCAGCGATGAGCTGGGCTTGATAGGCCTGGTACTCGATACATTCGTCTGCGTCTAGGTAGCAGAAGATATCGTCACAGTCGCATCTTTTCTCCCCGCCCTCTAGAATTCCTCCATGCATCGTGCTTTGCTTCTGTTGGCCGTAGTTATAAGGCACTGCTGGCTCCGGTGAGGTTATGCTGGCGTTGTTTGCTGAGTGAGGGCAAAAGTGCGGCCTGCTGGCCAATTTAAATAGTCACAGTAACTCGTTGGCTGTTCGGCTGCTTTAACTAGTTTGGGTAGCTGACAGGGTATAACTAACTAACTGTGACTAAACAAAGAATCCCTTCTAGAGTTACATCTAGCTAACAACCCTGCATATAACAGATATCTAACCACCTGGGTATTTACTTGGCTGCCGGCTAAATATACAGTGCTTCTACCATCGAAAAGGTAACCTGTCTGAAACTCGGCGTAGGTGAGTCTGTGATCCCGTGTGTTATGGCCTATATTAAGTCTCCAGTTGCTGTACGTCTTGTCATGAGGGAAGATCTTTCCTTGTGCAATGGGGGTTTCAACGTCACTAGAAATTGCACGAATAAGTAATTATCAGGTTCGATGCAGCTAAACTAACAACTAGGGGTGATGGCAGAGCTTACCAGAGGAAGTCATATATTTCCCACAACCATATTCGCTCAAAGACGTGGGCTACTCGACTGTGTGTGATCTTTGGTTTGGCCCCCGTAGCATAACTGGAAAGAGATAGCAGCCAGGTAAAGAGGAAAGTAATCAGTATACCGCACATGTTGAGGATGCCTAGCTTCACAATTGGAATGGATTGGTATAACGGTAGGATAAATGATAAACTGAAAAGAGTGGCCGTCTGGTATTCCTAGTTTAAAAGGCCTATCTGATTTACTCAATAAGAATATAGACCTGGAAAGAGGGATAATATATATGGAAAATGCTCAATATCATCCTCTGCTTGTCTCACGGTGGTGACGCTGGTCACAGAACTGAAGGCAGGCCCTGATACCAACCCATCCCGCCAATGATACTAAAGGAAATGTAATTTCCGAGCCCGCGTGGGTATAATGCGAAGGCCTGCCAGGTCCAGGGGTTGATGCTAAACGCAACAGGCAAATGGTATCTAGTTGGGCCAGCCTCGTTGAGATGCCGGTAGCAGATTCAATTGTAGGTTACATTGCTAGGTGGTACCCAACCCCCCGGGAAATGGGATCTGGTGGCCCATGCTGGGGAACAGTAGAACGAATTGCACCTGTGGCCAGGGCGACCTTGGTGTATGCGCGCGAATGTGTATATGCCCGCACGTTTAGTGTCATGAGTGGTAACTATACTTTTATGCTCAGGGGCCCGAAGATGATTGGTTGAGCAATAAGATTAGGGTTCGCTAAGTTCAACCAGCGCCCAACTAGTTCGAACGCCAAGATTGCTTGGTATAACGACATGGCAAGGGCGACCAGCGAACATGCATCGCGCCGCACTAACGGTCCAGCGTAACTCGGCCAAGATGATATTTTGAACAAATTCTCCTGGTGGCTGGGGAGGAAGACGAGGCCCTAGCACGTATGAAATCAAGAGGCTGGCCCTGGTCAGAGATCCAGCGGCAGTTCCCCCGCCGCACTCCCTCCGCTCTACAGCAACGGTGGCAGACCCTCCGGGCAAGGCAGCCCTCACCGCAAGGAGCAGCAGACACACAGGAGCGAGAGCGAACGGTATAATGAGCCTAGGGCAAGCCAACACCAACCATCGCCAGCCCCATCGCCATCCGGGTTGTCGCTGCGACTATCCCTTCCTTATTCCGATATGCTATGGCGAAGGCGGCTCTGTTGGGTCTGGTTTCATGTGCTTCACCTCCCTTGCTAGAAATTACACTCATGGAGGCAATAATAGGAGTCAAATATGTAAATTTCTCTGCATAGAGAATCTTGATGCTATATGCAAACCAGCCTTTTCAACTCTCTGAGCAACTTCTCTTGGCGGCCAATATAGAAGCAATAATAGTATTAAAGGCAAAGAAACCTCGTTCAGGTACATATATCCAACGGTCCGACCTCCAATCTGAAAGTATGGGTGCTTGATCAACTTGCCCGCCCCCCAGTTGCGACGACCTGATCTGTGCCTGCTAGCTACGCAAACTACGCCTGGACCAAGGAACATACTTGGTTCAGTGTGGGCCTTGTCCACAACTTGGGCACTCTGACTGGGTGGTTGAGACACTGCTGTTGCAATGCTTGCACTTGAGATATCCGATGGCATGGCGAAAGATTGGAGGGCGTTTATTTGAAGATCGTTTGTTTGAAGGTCTATCGTTGGTATGATCAGGAGGGCTGCCTAGAGTTAGCGCTCCACGTGACTGGCTTCAAGAGATACATGTCGGGGTCGGGAAGTTCTCCTGAATTCTGACACTAGATCTCCTATCATTTTTATTCATTCCTGTTGCTGTCAACTACCATGGCGTTCACCAACCAGATGTTAAATGACCGGAAGGAAAAAGATTGCATCAGTATCACCCACGAAAGAAAGTACTATCGTTCAGGCGTCTCGTTTATCAAGCGCTCACTTCGACCGAAGGAATGGCAAGTCAGCCAATTTAAGGGAACGATTCATGTTCCGCGGAAAGGGAGAGAGCGGGTACTGAATGAAGCTGCGACTCTACAGTTTTTAAAGGAAAACTCAGCCATTCCTATCCCGCAGCTATACTGCTGTTTCGAAGACGATGATGCCGTCTATCTCGCGATGGAGTATGTCGAGGGGGTCAGCATGGATCGCCTTACTGAGGATCAGAGAGCGAGGGTTGAGGGCGAATTGGAAAAACATATCCAGGGTCTTCATGCGCTCCGTTCTTCGAGGACTGGAGGACCCACGGGCCTTGTGATCCCCCCCTATCGTGCTATGCAAAAGTCGTTCAACGATAATTGGGAGCCCCAACAGTCAGATAAAGATGAATTTGTCTTTTGTCATAATGACCGTCGTATATGCCTTTATCTCAACATTGAGTTGATCCTCCGTTGTCTCTTTGTAGGAGATGTACGCCAGCCTTTGGCCCTCCTTGTCCCCATCTTTTACTCCTATATCTGCGGCGGGTTCTGTCAACGAAGGCTTGGCCTGCCCATCCAAACAGGTGCAACAGGCGGAAGCAGCAGTTGTAGTGTATAGCCGGGCATAGAAGTAAACCCGTTTTCTTTTGACAGTGAGAAGCTCCAAGTTTGAGCAGTGCGAGTACACAGGAGGTATAGAGTATAAGTGTGGGTGAGAGCAGCACGAGGTCGACTGTGGAGTTATACTAAGATCAGACCGTCCGCCATTAACACGTGTGTCTTGGTGACGTAACTAGTTACTTATGTAAGATTTTGAGCGAGCCAAGAATAACTAGTTAACAAACTACACAAAATGATATGTCTCGTTACGTTCGATAATATCCCTTAAATAAGAACCATTTGCATCTATTATCACAAGCCTAGACCGTAACTCTATTTACCAACATCTCTTCTTTCCAGCCTGCCACCGCTTCGACCGCTCCCTGTAGATCTAACTTGTGACTTAGAAGAAACCCCTAAAACTAAGCTAGTGAGAACGTATAATCGGGTAACTCGGCTATAGCCCTATCCGCGAGCTCCTTAAGATTTGGTATTTATACTACTAAGTAGATATAAAGGAAAATTAACTTTATCTAATCTTTTATCGCGAGGGAGAGCTAATGTTACAGACCACCTGCGGCGCAGCCCAGATAAATACATTCATTGGGCGAACAAAGTTACGGCACGGGAGAACCTTATAGATCACGTGACTACGAACAGTGCTAACTCGCCAAGACCACTGGATAGTGTCAATGGCACTACGACAAGATAGTACTATGATAGCACTAGGAGCAATAGTTCCATATGGCACTGAAGGGAGACTACTAGGAGTGGTACTATATTAGGATAAGGGACCTTACTATCTCATGTATATAAGGGCACTTATCGCCCACCTTGATTAAGAGTTATCTTCTGATACTGTGATGCCAGATCACGTGATAGGTCACGTGCCTGCCTGCCAAGGCACCCACGTGACTCCCCTATACTTAAGAAACCAAAACACTGATCCTTCTATAAGAAAATCAGTGATTAGCTCACTACCAATCCATCCTATACGTTCGCCATTTGCTCGTCTATAGTCCCGCAGTATCTTTAGCCCACAAGCCTCACAGTTCTAATCACTCCTATAGAAGAGGATATTCCGTTGCTAAGACGAAAAAATGGCACCACGTACCCGCGGAACCACTAGCGCTGCTCGAAATGAAAATTCAGAAATGGACCCTTTCGAGGTCCATCAGCATCAGACCCACGGCCCCAGGGACCATTCTGCTCAGATCCCTTTCGAAAATGAGCAAGATGGTTCCACCCTGGCCCCAGATAGCCAGGAACGTCGACAGGCCGACCAGCCTGAGGGCCATACTAATATACCAACCGAACAACATAACATGACACCATCCGAAAACAAACGGGCCCAGCAGCCCGAGGGCCACGGACCCGGGACCCATCATCAAGGGGACCGTTTTACTCAACAGGCCTCACAGTCTGAGCGAAACGCTCCCACCCCAGGTGCCGTGAGCCAGATAACCGACCAGAGTAATGCAGACAGGGAACTTGAGCTTCAGCTTCAGGAAGCGTCACGTGACCTCCAGCGCTTGCAGAAGCGCAAGGAGCTTGCGGACCTTCGAGCCAAAATCTCTCTTCTGCAGGCACAGCT
>QQSR01000311.1:0-18977 GCA_003664465.1 Trichophyton mentagrophytes | reverse complement strand
GCAAGTCATAATAAAGTTGAGCCGAGGCTCTTTCTTATCAGATAAGATGGATTACTAATAGTAACCTAAACCTTATTTCGATATAAACTCATATCACATGATCGAAATAAAGGTTTGAGGGACGAAAGTTTTTAGAAGGTGTTGAAAAAGATATCAAAATTGCTTTGCGCACTCAGTTGGAAACTAAGAAGTTGATCGTTTTGTGCGTTCCTTCTCTATTTCTGGTATTTTAGCTTTTTGTTGCTTAACCTCACTGCTGGCGCTCTCATCGCGTGCCCTTGCCTACCTGGCACGGCGAGGCTTCCATTCCCCTCCAACCATGGCTCTCACGACCTATGAAGAACCGAAGCCAGAGCCTGAGGTTTTCAAAGGACCCCCTGAAGTTTGTGTTACGCCATGCGACCCGTGGCCCCGGCCTTATTACATTGAAAAAGGGCTACGTCGCGTGGCCCCGTACTATTACACCTATAATACCTACTGCAAAGAGAGATGGAGGGGGAAAAACCTGTTGGATATCTATTCTACGGAGTTCAGAGACAGGCCGAATGGATACTATGTTTGTCTTCCCCTACTTATATCATTTTCTTAGTTTGAGCTGAAACTGATCCTGATTATTTTACAGAAAGCTGCCATTGATGGTGGACGAATTACTATTGACGGCAAAGTTGCTACTGCCGACAGCATAATAAACAACGGTCAGATCATCTCGCATACATTACATAGACACGAACCCCCCGTGACTAGCCGCCCGATCAAGATTATTCACGAGGACGAAGATATTATTGTTATCGACAAGCCTGCCGGTATACCAGTCCATCCTGCTGGGAGATACAACTACAATTCAATAATCGAGATAATGAGATCAGAGCGTGGGCTCGGCTGGATTCCGTATCCATGCAATAGGCTCGATAGGCTTACCTCTGGCATCATGTTTCTTGGAAAGCACCCCAAGTCTGCGGAACAAATGGCGCAATCGTTACGATCACGAACCCTTCGAAAGGAATACATCGCGCGTGTAAAGGGTTATTTTCCAGACGGGGTTGTACTTTGCGACCAACCGATGCTGAAAGTCAGCCCTATCCTTGGTTTAAATCGAGTTAGAGCTACAGGAAAGGATGCTCAAACAAAATTCCGCCGGATTGCATACTATCCCCCTGTAGAAAAGGAGAATAAGAATGGGGAAACCACTGGCTCACAGGGTCCTGATTCCAGAGCATCCACACCACCGCCATTGCCCGCCGATGTCGATGAAGGATACAGTATTGTTCACTGTCTCCCGCTCACTGGGCGAACCCATCAAATTCGAGTTCATCTTCAGTTTCTCGGTCACCCAATTACAAATGATCCAATATATTCAAACCGCCGCGTCTTTGGTACCAATTTAGGTAAATCCGAAAGTACAGGTGAAAACGATGCTGAAATCATTGACCGTCTTTCTCGCATGGGCAAAACTGAGCCGGCAGATTCCCTCTGCTACCAAACATTCCAGACTCCACCCCCGGAGCGTGTTACCCTAGGTGGTGATCCAAATGTTGTCAATGAACTTCTTGCGCGCGAGCACGATGTTATGATAAATGACTATCTTAGAAGGAAATGTGAAAAGATGAATGGAGAGAACTGTGAAATATGCGGCACTGAACTGTACTCTGATCCGGGTGTACATGAGATGGGCATATTCCTCCATGCCGTTGCATATGCTGATAATGCCGGTAAATGGAAATATAGGAGCCAGATGCCTGAATGGGCCATGCCGCCTGAAGGTGCCGAGGGGCCAACAGAGGCACCAGAGTGGACCGAAGACATAGATGGTGCAGTTGTTATTGGGAAAGGCATGATGGAAGATGATGAAACGGCTTTGGTAGAGGGGTTGGGCACTATCAACTTGACGAAGTTGAAGGAAGAGAATATGAAAGCAGAACCTGTTGCGTCTAGTGGCTAAGCATTTGATGCTCTAGATTTTCATATATAGAATATAAATTCTTGCATATAGATCACGGTTTTTAACGACGCGGGATTACATCAAGTACGGAATGCGAAGTTTTACATATTCATTGGCTGTATGGTGAGCAGTTATGATAATTATATCGTAATATCATGAAACTTGTACATCTGAGGTATGCTTCATTGCTTCATAGGGAAGTCCAGTCACACCTTTGGGAAGTCATTGCTGATGTGTATGTAGTTGGTTGTAGTGCATGACCAACTGTTCGCTGGATCATTTGGGTGAGAATCGGGTAATTTATTCATTTTTTTTTATAAATTCATCTAACCCAACCCCGGTAGGAAAACCGCGTTTCCTAGAGTAGAACAAGGACGAAGATTAAGTGATTCATGACAACACCCAGTTCTCCCCAACCGCCCAGCAAACAAACGAACAAACAGGGAAAGCGTTTACGATTCAGTCGTTAGTCTGCCCTTAGCGTTCGTGACCTTGACACCGAGAGCCTTGGCCTTAGCAATGATATCGACTCGCTTGGCGGAAGAAACAGCGTGACCGATCCTAATTGGCGAAAAAGTAATTAGATACGATCGAAGAAATAGAGAGATTATGACCCCTGTTTTAATTCAAAGATATCCGGGGAAACGTACTCAGCAGCGTATGTGCGGTTGTGCATCAAGAGAAGTTCTACGTCCTTGGGATTCTGGACAAGGAAGACTTTGTGACCTGACGGGATCATGTGCCTGGTCTTCTTGTTGCTGCCATATCCGATCTATTCAGGTTGACGTTGCATCAGTATATTCCATTCAACCAGTAATTCCAATTGCGTCACCGATGCAGAAATTGCTTGTTGGAGGGGTGTTGTTCATTCCCAAGGGCGCCGCGTGGTAGAAATAAAAACGTACTTTTGGCATAGCAGCCTGGCCGGAGAAGCGTCGGCGAACACGGTTGTCAATACCCTTTGGTTTGCGCCATGAAGGGTCAACACGCATGTAGGTATCAGACTGATGTCTGTTGAAGCGCTTCTTGTCTATATTCCAACAACAAATTCAATCAGCTTATCATCCTCGACCATGTCTTTATATTTTCCCCATCCGATAACAAAGTATCCAATTGCTTCTCATGAGGGAGCACAAGCGCGAATGTCCCAGAGACAACCGGTTATATTCCCAAGTGCACATAATTCGAATCGATGGCCAAGTTATCTGGAGAGAGGAATGTTCGAGATAGACGTACGCTTCTTCACAATCGGGACATGCTTCTTTGCGGCGACCATCTGATGAACATGAACACAGGTTAGCTCGAATAAACCCCAGCAGAGGACTCTGCATCAATGTCTGTGACACCAGTATCGAGGGCAAACGCACCTTGGCTGATGTTACGGCGTCCCGAAGCTACTCGTTGGGTGGTTGTTCTTCGTTGATGTCGTCGTCGAAAAAAAGGAAGAGAAATCTCAAGATTTGCCCGCAGTCGCTTTTCCAACAAGTCGCACTTCCCGTTGTGGACTAGCGCAAGTGTTTCTAAGCGAGGAGAGAAAAAAGGTCTAGGGTTGATGACTGATAGCCCTATCTTCTTTGCTGAGTAATATCTAGTCACATGATATATGACATAGGTAATTATGATGTAATCGGGCTGAAGGAACGAACCTCAAAAAGACGACAAAAACAACAATAACAACAACAGAAGCCGATGAGGAGAGCCGCATCTTTCTTGCTAACAGAAGGGATTGCTATCATACGGTATGCGGCAGTGGGAATATTATTTTAATAAATTTGTTGCTAGCCGAGGGACTGAGATAGAACTCCAGAATAACCAGACACCTGAGCCCTCTTAAACCATGAAAATGCAGCAAAAGCACCCGAGAGATGCTTCGGGTGAGAAGGCAATGAGACTACTAACATATCGCATAACCATCATATAAAAAGGCAGTTCAAATCATCACAAACGCCATAGTGGGGTATAACGCAGGGGAAAGTAAGGGTTATGAGAAGAAGGAAATAATGTACGGCCGGAGTTATGGATTACCTATCAAACCCTTGACTCTTTCAACCCGCTCGACTGCTTTCTCCAACCGCTCGAGCCTCGTCCTTTTCTCCTTGTCCCGCTTTTCAAGCACCTGGACACGCTCCTCGAGCTTTGCTCTCTCCCTCCGCTCGTTTGCTACCATCTCATTTGCTCGCATGAATAGCTCGGCGCTCAGCTCCTCGAGTTCGGTATTTGCTTGCGTGAGACGCGACTCTGCCTCCTTCCGAAGCGCCTGTTCGCGGTTTAGGGCGCCCTGCAGGAAACTGGTTGGTTGTGGCAGGCCGTTGTTAAGTGGGTTCATGGTTGAGTGTTCTCCGTTTTTGCCTGCTCTTGTAGATGGGGGAGAAGAAGATGAAGAGGACTGTGGGAGTTGACTTGAGGACACTGATTGACGGGACTGGGTCGCGCTGGCGTTGCTACTTGTTCGTCTGCCATAGGGGAAGTATGAAGCAAGTGTTGCCAGCCTAGTTTGTTGTCGGGGAGGAGAAGGCGACTGCTGTTGTTGTGGCGCGTGCTGATCCAGGTTCCGGAGCTCCGGCGCGCTCGTGGGTTTAGATTGTGAGCTTTGCGACTGACTGCTCATTCCATCCTCATAGTCAGCTAGTTTCTCGGCTAGGAGTAGAAGATTTGGGTGGTCAGCCTTCTTCGTAGCGTTGTATACTCTGTATGAAGTCGCTAACATACCAGAGAGAGCAGCTTTCTCCGTCAGCAGCTTGGTCTGCGCCTCTAACTCCTCTATCCGCCTCTGCTGGGCTATATTCCTCTCCTGCAGCTGTCTATATGCGCCCTCAAACCCACATCTCGGGCAACCGGTATTTGACAGGCCCTGCACATCACTGTAGCCGCCGGCTCCTGCAGCGGCTGCGTCCAGGGAGTACGGCGGCCCAATATGTGTAGACGAAACTGCTGCCGTAGACATATGCTTTTTCCGTCCTCAAAGTCTCGAATCTCCAGAGTCATCCGTGTGCTGTTGGCGATGGTAGAAGAGTCGCATAGCCGCCCACTACCTCATGCTAGCAGTCCTGCAGCTGCAAGGGCCAGGGCACTTCGGTCGCAGGAACCGGCAGGGGCGCAGAACGACAGGCGGGCACTTCTGTATAGGAAAAGCAAGCAAGTATTGTAGGTATTGGATATGCGTCTGGGGAAGATTGACAAGTCGACCGCAAGATGGATCAGCAGGCACAGAACTTCCTTTCGGCCTTTTGAAACGAAGGCTGAGAGGAGGCTAAAAAAGCCACAGTATGCAGGTCAAAAGTTTCGACAACCCCGAAGCCACAACTTGCTTCTCCTTTCACTTTCCGCTAGCTCTGAGCTTGAAGGACAATGGATTTGTTCAGATGAAAGAGAATCCTGAAAGAGAAGACTTTTCGGTTCTTGGACCTGGTGTTCGCTAGGTGAAACGAAGTGCTGCTTGCCGTGCAAGATGTAACAACTTCGCCCCGTCCGTTCCCCGTGGCGAATCAGGGGGGCTCGGTGGGAAGTTACAAAGGTACGTACCTTGGCTCATATCCAGCTTCAATAGAACCAAACACCGAAGAAACATTATCTGGGTGCTTTGCGAGTAGCAGAGCCTAGAAATGTCCCTCGGCAGCTTGTGCAATAGTTATGGAAGTAAATTATCACCAAACTCCTCTATCCTGCTTGCAAACTATGGAAACGCTTTTCTTTCTCCAGACGAGACACACTGTAGCAGATTGGAAGGGAAGAAAAGGAAGAAGAAATGGATTTCAATAGGAAATACAGCTAGCTTTAGAGAAGGGGGGGAAGAAATGTATAATAAAAGGAGCAAAAAGCTGATCAGACTCGTAAGAAAAGACCGTTAGTTACATATATGCGCAAATCTTAGACCAGGGGAGAAAAGGCAGCTGTTCTCGACGGCAAAGAGATATTGTGCAACAAGGGCGGCATTCCAGCGGGAGACGAAGGGCGGATATCTTTTTTTTTTTTTTTTTCGCTTGAACGAGGTAGGCTGCCTTGCCAAAGGCGAGAGCGGATGCTGGATGGAAGCCGGAAAACGGAAACCCTCAAAGCAGGAACATATTCGTCTTTCCGAGGAACCGAAAGAAAGGTCCCTAGTACCAGCTATGCCCGGCCAGGGATATGGCAGTCGAA
Organism: Trichophyton mentagrophytes; assembly: GCA_003664465.1. Classification (NCBI taxonomy): domain Eukaryota; kingdom Fungi; phylum Ascomycota; class Eurotiomycetes; order Onygenales; family Arthrodermataceae; genus Trichophyton; species Trichophyton mentagrophytes. The sequence goes on along the minus strand of QQSR01000311.1, from coordinate 12,901 downwards.
GGAGATGTCATAGCTAAAGGAGACTCGTTTGATGCCGATGCTGTAGTATTGATCCCCCAAACACCAGTGTAAAAGAGACACCAGCGAAGCTGCGCAAAATAAAAATCATCAAAACAACCAGGTCTTCCGGAAGAAAAAGCGTCATGTACATCGTAAGAGTACATGGAGAGCAATAATGAAGGAAACCCAGCAGCCTTTTTCGAGTCAGTCTCAATCAAAACGCTAGATAAATCACTCAACAGTAAAAAGTCATGCAGATGAAAAGAAAGGTCGAAAAGAACAAGAAGGAGACAAGGAATCGTTTGGCGTTTTTTGTAGAGTGACATGACATGACATAAAAAGAAAAAGTTTCAAATTTCCCGTGGAAAAACAAGGTATAAAAGGAGGCTGGGAAGATATGCTGCAAGAAGACCGGGTACGGTCTCTAAGGTAGATCGATTCCTACTCTTCCTTCATATCACAGTAGCCAAAAAAGGGACAAGAAGACGAAACTCAAAGGGGTAGTAAAAGGGGAGAGAGAATTGAATGAAGAAAGGGATGTCAAATAAAGTCCGTTAATGTAAAGAAGGAAAAAACCGCATCATCATTTTCGGAAACGTTGAAAGACATCGCTTATTTGATCGTTATTGAGAGAAGGTAGAGGGATGGCGGAAGAGCAGCTGCATAACAGGGGTATAGAAGCGACTCTGTGAGTGGTTTGACATCCAAAGATAGATTGGAGAACATTGCGATGGCGTTGTTTGCAAGTCCTCCGGTGTAACCTTCTTCTGATATTGGGTATCAAATTGTTGATGCTTAAGAGGCCTGGCCGCCACGGTTATAGTTTCCACGACGGGGGTTCTTCTGCTTTGCGCTGACGGTGCTCCATCCGTCTTCATCAGGTGTAGCAGGAGATGCAGGGGAAGCAGTCTCCGATGGAGTACCTTGAACAGGAGGGCCGCGCTGGGAGGTGCTGCGAGATCCTCCGCGGCTGTGAGGTGGTCCGCCACGGCCACGTCCACCACCGTTTCGCCAGCCGCTGCTTGTCCGGCCTTGTAGTGGTGGGCGGCCCTTGTCTTGACCAGCCTCAGTCTTCTGGGTAGGAGCGACTGCCTTTTCAGCTACCTTTTCACTATCATCGGCGGCTTTCTCCTCGCCTTCTTCACGTTTTAGAATTTCAACAGGCTTTCCTTCTGTGGTATCTTCCTTGGTTCCATTTGCTTCTGCTTTCTCGGCCTCCTCCTTTGCAGCCTTCTCGGCTTTTTGCTTCTCTAGGCGTTCGGCCTTAGCCTTCTCATCAGCCTCTTTCTTCTGTTGCAGGGCCAGCTCTCGCTTCTCAGCTACTTCCTTTTCACGAGAAGCAGTATCAATGGGCTTTGCGCCTCCAAAAATACTGGACTGGGCTTCGGCAACAGCTGGAGAGGGCGCAGCAGCCTCCGACTCAGGGATTGTCCTCTTCTGCAAGTTAAGTCTTGGTCTTGCTCCAGGGACAGGAGCTGCGGCGGCAGCAGTTGGAGTTACAGGCTCAACAGGGGTTTCCGGTTGAGCGGGAGCGTCCGGCCGCATCCTAGCTCTCCATTGATTATCAAGCTCGGGCGCAGTTGGAGCTCTTTCAGGAACAGGACGCTCGGTAAATTCTCGGCGGGGTGGTCGAGAGCCATCTTGGGAGCGGCCTTCACCCCATGCTGGGGAGGCTCTGCGGAATTGAGGGCCATCTTTGCTGTGGGGACGACCCTCTCTGGAGGGAGCGCTTTGCAGGCTAGGAGAAAGAGGTCCCTTTCTCTCCCAGTTAGAAAAATCACGCGATCTACCGTCGTTGGCGGCTTCATAGCCACGTCGGCCAGGGCGCTCATTTGCAGCGTCAGAAGCAGGGTCGAAATTGCGGGCGCCACCGAAACCAGGGCGATCTGATACGCGTCTCTGACCTGGAAGGTCAGGCAGTGGGCCCTTTCGGGTCCAGTCGCTAAGGTCTCTTCCATCATGTCTGTCCTTGGCTGTACATAGGGTTAGTCACCACGGTTGATTTGATTATCGGAAATTAACGGGAAATGGTTACATACGAGGTTCTGCAATGCTCACTCGGATATTTCTCCCTTGAAGGGAGGTACCTTGGAATGTGAGTGCCTTCTTAAGGCCGTCAACTGAGGCAAATTCAACATAGCCAAAGCCCTTTGGGGATCCAGTAAGTTTATCCTCCACAATACGAACACTGGTAACCTCACACTCAGCGAAGAGCTCCTGGATATCGGCCTGGGTGGCGTCGAAGGAAAGGTTACCGATGTGAGCGGTATACGGTGGCTGGGTGGGCATAGGCAGTTCCTCTCTCACGGAGTAGCCACGTTCTTTTTTTGTCAGAAGGAAGACTCTGTCAGCAGAGTATGCGATTGTCAAAGGACTCTGTTGATTTCATACCGTGGTGCTCTTGGGAATATCCGCCGGACGTTCCAAACGTGCTACGTTCACGGTCTCCGCCATAGCCAGATCTGGGTGCGTAAGAGGAGACTGATATGCATAGATATTATTATATTAGGAGACGGTAGACTCGGGATTTCGAAGCGAGATAAACTCACCGGCTGTGTCGAAAGGAAATAGTTAGCGATGATCGTAACACATACGTGGATAGTAAGCACTTACATGGGATAGGATTATCCTCCATCTCATCGGCCCAGGAGCCGTAGGCTAGTTATCATGGCCGTTAGCAACTACGCTTCCCACATCCCTACAACGCCCCCTCCTCTCCAAAAACCCCCCCAGGACGGCTCAAACTCACTTTCATCCGCCAGAAAAGTCCCAATGGACATCTTCTGGGCTTTCGACTTTGCAGGAGCTAGACATATCAGAGTTAGCGACTCAACTTCCCTTCGGATGTGCCCTCCTTGAGCCTGGTTCATGGTGGCAGTTTTTAGTGGAGTGTGGAACAGGGCAAAAAGGTGAACCAACCCATGATTGCGATTAAGACAGGACGCGCAAAGGCGATGCGCGTAAGTAGCCTAAGAGAAAAGCCTATAGGTAAACGGGTCCCAAGGCACCGGGAAGAAGTAGTTTATCTTTTGAGAGGCTGTGTATGTGGTGTGTGATGTCTTATGCAGGTCAAAGAAGAGAGCGAAAGAGTGTCTTTTTTAGTTAAAATGATAAATTTTGGCGATGACGCTAAAAGAAGGAAAGAAAAAAAGTCAGCGTGCGTGACGGCCGCTGGCCAATCATAGGGCCTAATGGCATAACGCTTATGTAATCATGGCATCCAGGGCAGCGAGGCCGACGAGGAGGAAAAGACGGCAAGAAAGACGACGGACAGTAGGGAGGAAAGGAAAGTAATAAAGAGATGCAGGGCGGAGGAGGTGTTGCCACTACAGATACCCATTGAATATCCAGTATATGCCATGCAATCAGTGATATCTAGCAGGTCATAGAATAAAGTACCGCGCTTACTGGCCTGGTTTCGATAGGTGACAATTATCCTGATAATCACAATAAGACTATAGGACGAGAATGTTGATACGGATATGGGTATACTCTTGAGTCGATAATGGATATATGTTGAAAAGGTAACTGCTGGCCTGGGTTAGATGCCAATAATTACCGTCATCTTCTAATGTAATTGATAGGCTAAGAGACGTAAAACCCTCTTGAATACAAATGATAAACAATCCTTTCTGCGTTTGTTCATCCAGATTGCTGTCCAAATGTGTTTCTCTGGACGGAAAGAACCCCATACCGGTCCAAAGAAGTGCTTGTCGGTCCTACACCAGACTAGATACACAACTAAATAGCGTATATCCATCTACACCGAGCACCTACTAAGTACAGATCGAAGTGGCCAGTGTCAAGCCGCTGTGTTGCTCGTTGTCGACACGTTGACCCCATCGGTTCGATAGAAAGATGCCATCTTATCTTATCTGATCGGCGCTCGGCCCATACCGGTAAAACCTTATCTCCACCTCGTTCTCAACGCTCCCGCTTGGCATCAGATTCAGGTTTGAATCGATCATTGAAGGGGGCAAAGACGAGGCGGAAATGCAATACATCAATAAAATGAAATACAGGGAAGAAGGTATAAATTTTATTCTTAAATTTATTGTTACTTTCTTTAGTGATTGACAGAATAAATGCTCATATAAATCCCAAACGTTTTAAGGATCAAGCTTCCTCACATTACTTATTTAGCCTATAGCGAAGGAATATTTAAAGCCACTAGGCTCTGATATGCCCGTTCTTTAGTATCAAATCACCTTTCCCTGGATTTCCTGTTGCATGCTGAAATGCATATAGAAGACAGTATCCTGTATTGTCCAATCACAGGTTAAGTCATTATTACTAAGCAGGGTCACCACCATGAATAAGGCGAAAGGTTGCGTCTCAAGGCAGGTGCCTGCTTATTATCTCAGATCCGTTCAAGAGTTTGCAATAGTAAAGATTTCGCTGGCTCACCGCAAGGAACATGGAAGTGGATTTTGGCCCGGTGGTGAACCCTAGGTTGAGCCAGGCTATCGTCCACTTACGAATGCTGGATAATTGTTAGTCCGGAATTCCATTGACCGGGTGGTCTCCAGGACAGCTCATGATCCAGTTAGGTAGATCTATATCTGCGCAGAAAAGCAGACGGCCTAGTTAAGACGATGCATACAAGATGAGTAGAGAAGGTGGGCCGAGCACGCCTCGCACATCCATACCTGTATCGCCAGTCCTGCAAGCTGGTGCCCTAGGCGGTATGTAAAAACTCCTCACCCTGGCTGAAATTATATTAACCTAGCATGTCCAGGCACTTGCGGTCTTCTCTATGGCGGCGTATCCGGAGTGCTGCGAGCACATCACCCGATAATCAAATCAATATCTACTGGGGTCTACTGGTTTGCATTCGGCAGCTCATTCTGGTGTTAGTGTTGCTCTCGAAATTGGCCATCCGTTGTGTTAACCAAGATAATACACAGGGCTGAGGAGCAATATCCTCAGAATTCAATTCGAAGACAATGCAACACCGAAAGAACGCATTTATTCAAGTGTTGCGTCCAGCGGCCTGTCAGGGGGGGCCATCAATTTGGCAATAAGTCAGTATTTCCCAAATGTCATTGCTATAACCCATGCCTATCATTCCAACAATTGAAACATTCGTGTATCGGCAACATAACTAAAAAAACGAATAGATCGACGTTTTCTTCCTGGCCTGGTTATCTGTTCCATGTTGGGCCTTGTGGGACAATATTCTTACAATAAACTTGAGGAGCGCCAGGCACGGCTCCAATCAGAACCAGCGTCGACAAAAACTTGGGCCGAACGGATGGCTGATTCTCGATGGATACCAATCAGAAATCTATCTGATGAGCAGTATAAAACCATGCTTCAAGAAAAGTTACTTGGTGTCGACGTGGAAATCGCATTGATCGATGACAGGCTGAAAGAATTGAGAGGCTCTGGAGATGAAAAACCAGATACTGGTAAATAACATAGAGTTGCGTTGGTATTTTTCTGTATATTAACTTGGTTCTTTTGTTTGCTCTGTACTGTAGATTCTCGGTCAACGACCGAAAGAGATATCCCTCGGTTTAGCAGCCTATCGAATATATTCAATGGCTTTCTTATTTAGGCCGGTTTTACGACCAGAATCACTCGCCCGAAAGGTAGATTTATATTCTTCCGTATTTCGGGTGCTTAAAAACGCCACCCGTTAGGGCGTAGTTGGGAGTTCCTAGTACCGAAGTCATACTTGGGGAGTATAATTGTATCTCCAGATTGCTCTTTATGGACACTATATTTTATACTTGTTGAAGGATACCGCCTCGAAGCACTTTGATAATGGGTTCCATACCCACAGAGTTACAAAAAAAGCCCAGGGTGCTGAGCCTAGGTACTACTAAACACCTGGGTGAAGATTTCATCGCAGAGTTCCAACGGGAATTTGATTTATCGGTACTCGAGACTTGTACCCGAGGTCAATTAAAGAGTCGACTGGAAGATGACATCAAAGAACATGGTCCGGTAGACGCACTTATCATCGGGCCAAATAACATACCGTATTATCCGTTTGATGAAGAAGTTCTCTCGCCGCTGGTACCGGGTTGCAAAATAATAGCGAGTCTTACCTCAGGCTACAACATGTTTGCTGTAGAATGGATCACAAAGCAGGGGATATGGCTCACAAATACCATCGACGCCGTTGCAGAGCCGACGGCAGACATGGCCATGTTCTTATTACTGGCAGTTTTTAGAAATACAACAAATGCAGAACAGAGCGCAAGAGCAGGGACCTGGAGAGACAGCCTGAATCCAACTCATGATCCATCAGGATGTACCTTGGGCATCGTAGGGCTTGGAACGATTGGAAAGGTAAGTAATTTCACATAACCATCGATCTATGACTAGTATTTATATACTGACAATAGATTTCTTTCCATCTAGTACCTGGCTAAAAAGGCCGCTGCATTTAACCTCAAGGTCATATATCATAATCGAACTCAACTGCCTGCGGATATTGAGTCTGAGTATGGGGTGACATATTACGCCTCATTGCATGAGATGCTTGCAGCTTCTGATGCAGTCTCCATCTGCTGTCCACTGACGGAACGGACGAGAGGTTTAATAGGACCAAGGGAATTTGCAGTGATGAAAGACGGTGCTTATCTAGTCAACACCGCTCGCGGACCGATTGTGGATGAAAAGAGTCTGATAGAAGCTCTTGAAAGCGGGAAGATAGCCAGAGCAGGTCTTGACGTTTTCAACGAGGAGCCTGACTTCAATCCGTATTTCAAGGCCAGTGACAAGGTTATAATCCAGCCGCATCTTGCAGGTTTGACTGGCGCTGCTGTTAGAAGAGCAGGTCGGCAAAGCTTTGAAAATGTCCGTGCTCTATTTCGAATGGGAAGGCCAATCTCTCCAGTCGTTGATATAAAACGTAATGTTGGATAGAATCAGAGTAGAATAGAAGGTTTGGATGCAAGATCAATCATTTCTGAAGATATCTTTTCATGTTGCCAATGCCCTCGAAACACTCTCATGACCTAGCAGGCCCTTTACTATTGGTCAATACCTTTGTCCAAATTTCTGATGGGTTCGGAGGAGAGGCCGTAAGCAGGAGAATCTCCAGCTCTAGGAGTGTTTGAGAGTGCTCTGCCTTGTCGTTCCCTGCGAAGGGTTTAGAGACTTCTAGACAATGTCTTTTCGGTCATACTTCTATCGTTAAACCAGGAGATATCCAACAATCAGCATATTCGGTATTGGGTATCAGGTATTGGATTTGCTTTGCCAGCTGGGCATCGTAGATAATGAGCTATATTTCCTAGATTGATGATTGCTAGACTCGAGTCGAGAGAGACGATCCATTCAGAGAGCAAGGAAAATCCTTAATGTGATATTAAGATTCATGTTGCACAACGTGGATGGAGGAAGTTTCATGCAGCAGCTTGACACTGATGATATTAGAACGTTATTTTCGCCACCGGTAACTAGTTAAATGAGTGCAGGCATCTGGTGTAACTAACTAGCTACCTCTCTGTTTACACCACCAGAGAACGTATATATCAGCACAAGATACCCATTTCTACATATAAACATGGCAGAAGAATCCATAAATGCCAAAGACGAGAAGAAAAACAGTGATAACCAGAAGAGAAATGCCTGTACGGTACCTTCACAGACCAATATAGATCTACCCAGCTAACTAACATCCAGCCATTGAAGTCACCGAATTAATGAACCCCAGACCAAAGCGAGCAGCCTCGCCGCCCATCGAGCCCAAACCCTCTCGTCTGAAGCCGTTCAAAAACCGCGACGGCCTAGGAGCCTACATCAAAGATCCCGAGTCCTTTTCCGCGTCAACCGTGATATCCCATTCGCCAGATTTCGTGGTGATCCACGACCTCTACCCCAAGTCCGCCGTACACCTACTCATACTACCTCGAGACCCCCAAAAGTTCTTCCAACACCCCTTCGTCGCCTTTGAGGATACGAGTTTCCTTGAAAGCGTAAGGCAGGAGGCTGCTAGGGTGCGAAAACAAGCTGCTTCAGAGCTACGAAGGAAGTTCGGGAGGGTTTCGGCTTTGGATAGGAAGAGGAGTGAGGCGCTTGATGCTGATGATGGGGATGGGGATGCGGTACCTGATGAGCTGCCGGAGGGGAGGGATTGGGATAAGGAGATAATGTGTGGGATACATGCGAATCCGTCTATGAATCACCTGCATATCCATGTTATTTCGGTGGATAGGTGTGGGCATAATCTAAGGCATAGGAAGCATTATAATAGCTTTTCGACGCCGTTTTTTGTCGAGCTTGATGCGTTTCCGCTGGCGGAGGACGACAAGCGCAGACATCCTGATAGAGAAGGGTATTTGAAGTCGGATCTGAAGTGCTGGAGGTGTGGCCGGAACTTTGGCAATAAGTTCACGCAGTTAAAGGCACATTTAGAGGAAGAGTTTGAGGAATGGAAACGTATATAGCCATAGCAGCATATTCTAATTACTCGATAGTTTTGCGGAGAGCGAAGGAAGGAGTATTATTAAATGAAGATTTTTGATTAATGCACCTATTACCCCCTATAGCTAAAGATTAAAAGCCTTATCTGCGCCAAACAACTCAACAAATAAGGACGAGAAGAGAAGGAAAAAGATAATAACCGCCTGCGCCAGTGACTCCGAAGCTCCATACCAAAAAAAGAAGAAGATTTTGTAAGAAAGTGAGCGACGCGAGCCCCTTGACGAAGAATGAGAAGAATCGGTGGACTGGACGGCCATATCTTGAAGCATAAGGAAGAAAAGAGAAGCGAATACAAGGGTATAAGGAGCGTGAGAAGGTTGCAAGGAAACAAGAATAAAATGAAGTGAAAGTAGGCCAAGAGTGAGAGATACCGAGATCCCGCATCATGCTTGGGTGGTCGTTCAAAGGATCGTGAGATTTCTCGACCGTCTAAGTGATGAGTAAGAAAGAAGGCAGGGGTGGGTGGATGAGAAAAGGTATACTTCCCTCCTTCACAACCGCTTGGAGCTGGCCCGGCGATCAAGCATGGACCAAAGGCTAGAACCTTCATGGACCTCGGGGAGGCGGTAGCCATTGAGCATCTCGTTTTCGACGAAGATTGAGGCACGCTTGAACCTGCGGTCTGCGTACTTCTCGTATATGGCTAGATGGTGCTGCTGTGGAGCCTCGCAGCATTCGAGGATGAGGCCAATGAGCTGGTAGAGCTGGCCGAATGTGTATCCCGAATAGAATACATGGGCAGGGGTCTAGGTGGGAATATGTCAGCAATGAGAAACGCCGAAACATAGAAAAAAACAGGATAAAACAAGCCATCAAGACGAATAGTTAATGGAACATACCCAGTCCCCTTTTCTCAGCATCAGTCTGGCTAGACAGTGGGCGCCGGCAGCAGTGAAACTCGGTGGCGTGCCGACGAACCGCTCGTCCATGATGGTGAGTTCCAGAAAGTACTTTGCGAGAGTACGAGTTTCTAGGTCATAATCATCGGCCTTGCTAATCCGACGGAGGAAGCTCATTGGCCCTGGCCATCCGAGCTCAAACTGAAGCATGCTAAGCATGAAACGTTCAGCCTTGAGAATCTCGTCAACGGTGTATCCGTTATCAACCATGTAGACGATCTCCTGTACCGAGGGACAGTTGATCTCTTCGTACTTTGCAGCGATAAAGATAGCAGTGGCGCCAACGAGCTGGAGCTTGCCCAGCGAGACGATCTTGCAAGACAAGAAACGGTCTATGTAGTTGACGCAGAGGAAAAGGGTCTCTGGAAGAAGCGAGAAGCGGTGGTGGACTTGGACCAGCCAGTCCATCAGAACAGAGCGCATTGACCACTGAATCTCTGCTTGGTTGTCCATGTAATGGGCATTGGGAAGGAGTTTGAGCTATTATAAAATAATAGCGTTAGCATTGGCATCATTAGAAATTGCAAAAAAGGCACATTGGTACATGACATACCTCGAGTTCCCTTAGGTATTGGAAGATCTCTTCACCATATTCAGCTACCATTGTAGTATCCCGCCACTCGTCATCGTACTCTTCGACAGAGGTGGAGTTTTCCATGATCTGTCTTGCCAGAGCCAATTCTCGACGGGACTGCTGGCTCATTCTGGGGAATAGTACCATTGTTGCGCCGCCGGTGGTATTATCACGGGAGCGGTATGAGCGGGCAGTGGCATAGCCATCTTCGTCATAGTTGTCTTCCTCCTCTTCGTCCCAGTATTCTTCTGGTTCGGACTGGTCGTATTTACGGGATGAGACGGTGATATCACTTGGTCGTTTGGTCGATGGGATTGAGCTTCTGGCTCCATCGCTGGATATCCTGGTAACCTTGGGCTTTGTCACCTCATTGGCATCCTTTGCACTATGATTTGGCACTGGTGGTCCGGGTTCGACCGTTGCCTTGACAACGGCTGGATCTTTAACCGCAGGTTCTTCAGCAACGGCCGTAGCTGCAGGCATCGTTTTAGTTACCTGAGCAGGAGCAGGTTCCGCAGTAGCTGTTTTGGCAGCACTGGTCGCGCCCTTGACGTCCTTTTCGACCTCTTTGGAGGGCTCAGCAGACTTTGACGATGTCTCACTGGAGGAAGCCTGTGGGGCAGAAGCCTTTTCCTGCTGCTGCTGCTGCTGCTGAGGTTTTTGCTGCTTGGTGGTTGGTTCCTCGACGACGGGCTGTAGAATTGGGTCTTTAAAGACAGCATTGGCACGTTTGGTCTGAAGCTTTTTAGCCTGCGTCTTCTCTGAGCCTGGCTTTATACCGACTTCGGCGTTAATGATGGCATTCACTGCCGGCTTTGTACTAATGGAGTGAATGGGGCGCTGCGCTGGGCGAGCAAGACAGAGCGGCTTCTCGGTGATTTTGATAGTGTCCTTGGATGGGAGAGAAGAGTCATCTTTGGCTGATCGAAGCGAATTGACGGTGTTGCTGACATCCCCAAAAGCAGCACGTCTGACTGGCTCCTTGCTGGTAGCGTTGCTGTTGCTGTTGCTGTTGGCCAGAGCTGATAAGGCAGGCGACGACTTGTTGCGGTGGTGGATGGTTTTTCCAGCGCGGTTGAAGGCAATCATGTTCTCATCGACTCGACCGCGAAGGGTACGAGCTGGTCTCTGTGGCTGTTTGTAAGGGCATTAATTAGTCCCAACAAGGCCTTCAAGTGATAAATTGACGGTTGCAGGAGGGCGTAAGAGGGCCAGAGGCAGCAGGGAGGTGACTGGCAGCTAAAGGGGCTACATACCTTTGCGTCCATGGCGAAAGTCGACGACAGGAGACTGATAATAGACAGGAGTAAGAGTGACTACTGTCCAGCTATCATCAAGAAGAATACAGAGTATCAATATCGAGAGCGGTCTTCTGTGGGTAGGAATGGTTGTTGATAAGTTGTCTCTCACTTGGCCTCAGCTGTTGTTGTTATTGTTGTTGTGGGTGCTGTTGCTGAGGCAGTAGTTAAGGTAAGATAGGCGGGAAAAAGGGATCACACAGCCCAATGCAAGCAAAGCAAGAGACCAAGACGGGCCAGTTGTTCAGTCGGTCAATCAATCCCCTCTGTGCAGGCTGTCCGCGTCCTCGAACCTGTCTTCTCTCCTGCAAAGCCGTCCGTCCTCGTCGTCGTCGTCCTGGCGTCGTCCTGGCTGGCTTGCTTGCTGGTGTTTTATTTTCTTTTCTGGTTGCTGGAAAGAGAAGAAAATAAACAAAGCTAGGCCACATGAGGTTAGCGCTCGACGGCGGCCTGGCTAAGCAACCAAAGTCTTGGCAGATTACGTCATGACATTAGTCGCGCGGCGGCGCGTCTTCCCCAAGAGCCGCAGGAAGGCGTTTATGCATGCTAAGCGCGCGCCTGGCCTGCGGGCTGCGAGATATTTTGACCACGAGCTGCGGCGGGCGATGCGACAAAGCTGGCGACCAGTTTGCGCCGTGAAAAGTCGTCAAAAGGCCGCTGCAGGGGAGTTCGTGCGGAAGCCGCTTTTTGGGTGTCGAGAAACACGAAAAGACGCCAACCCACGTGACCTGGACCTGCCATCATTTTCGCTGGCGACGACAAAAAGCGACGACGACGACGTCGACGCAGCGACGGCGCAAGGCAGGCCGGCCGACGGGGTGCCAGCAGCGGGCGGCGGAGGACAGGTGAAGGCTGCGAGACGCAAGGGACAGGCCGACAGAGACAGCTCCTGACGTCAGGATGGGTCAGTGACCCCGATTTTAGTGCGGATGGGCTGCCGGCTTCGTCCCGGCGCTACCGACGACCGCAGCCTGCCCACCGTTTGGAACGGCGGCGATTGATTGCGACGAGAGAGAGAGAGAAAAAAGGGCCCATCGAGTCGAAGCGACGCCGGCATCGCAAGGTCCTCGGAGCGCTGGGCTGTTCCCCGGGGGGTCCTCCTCCTCGCCGGCGCTGTCACAGCCAGAGAAGCAACCAGGGCGGACGCTCTCATTCATATTATTTCGGTCACAGGACAGGATTCCCCTCCCTCCCCATCGCCGCGCACAATATTCCGAGCCCGCGATCGCAGGAACTTGCGAGAGCCAAGCGGGTTTCACTTTTTTTTTTACAACAAACATGCATCCAGTCGCCTGCTCTAGCCTATTGTTGTCGCATTCACCAGCTTAGCCGTGGTGCCACCGGGCTCTGGCTGAGGTCGCTTTCCCACCCCCCGTCGCTCAGGCCTCAAACTGCCGTTTCTCCAGCATTGTATCAGATCCCTATTTTTTTTCTCTTTCCTTTTTAAAAAAATATACTCCATATATATGAACATGTATAAACGTATGAGGGGAACAGCGCCAGAGGAGCCCTTGTATCGCAAGTCCGGCGCCCACCCACCCCGACGAACAAAAAACAAAAAAAAAAAAACAAACAACAAAAACAACAAAAAAACCAAAAAAAAAAAAGCAAAAAAGAGAGAGAAAGAACAGAAGGGAAGAGAGGAACAAAACCACAAAGGGGACGAGCAGTGCAACGCCAGCACGAAA
>QQSR01000032.1:0-130390 GCA_003664465.1 Trichophyton mentagrophytes | reverse complement strand
TGGAAGGGGTCAGCTGTCTTTTGCTTCTCCCTTTTCACCGTCTACACCTTTTCCACTACATCGCCGATTTTGCTTCCTTCTACGTTTCCCCACGTTTCATTTTCCCTAGCCTTATTCCTGATGCTTTTTTCTTTTTTACCTTTTTTACACCTTTTATCAATGACCTGATTTCTTGCATGCATTGTGTTCAAGATACCTCACCTGTTTTTTCGCCATCCGTGTTTTTGCCTTAGCCCTTTGCATACGCCTTCAATTACCTATTTATTTCGTCTGCTACGCCTACTACCTTTGTTCACCTATGCTATACACGCGCTCCTACTTATGATTTGTACGATTGTCGACGATCTGATGTGGTTATGATAATATTATTCCTGAGGCATTTACCCACTATCTCATCCCCTTACTTACCCCCACGATCTCAATGACCCGTCCACAAGTTCTGCATTTACACCTCACCCTTGGATTTATTTCTGTACCTACTATTTGTCCACCTTACCTTTCCTGCATGCAATTCAAGTGCGCATTGCTTTGCATGATTGGTTCCTTTTATTTTTTATATTTTGGATCTATTCCTTCTATACCGTTAATTATTCTTATTTTTTCATACCCGACTTTTATTCTTTTTCCGTTCAGTTGTGATGCCGTGCTTCATCCTTTAATATTTCCGCCTCGCTACTTAATTTGTTGATATCCGGTTCTTGGGGTGCGCTCCGCCTTCTCGCTCAGGACCCTCGTCTTTCGCCCTCGCGGCCCGATGCGAAAGCCTCACGTTTATCCATGCGTTCATACCAGAATCGACCTGTAAAATGTACAATTTGACTATTCCAGCCCGCGTTTTGTCTTCTTTTTCTCTCCGATACCGACCGCCTCGATACGTTCGCAACCCCAGGCCGTCACACAGAGGGCTCCCCATAATTCCAGCCAGCTTGTATTCCCTCCTCCGCCTCATCAGTTTTCGCTAAGGTGTTATCTTTTTTACCCTGGCGAAGGACCCGGGGCTTCCACACTTCCACACAAAGGCTGCCATTCTAATTTTTTCACAATACGTTTTTCTTTCACCTTTTTCCAGCGTGATAGCTTGACTCAAATATATACTCTCGCACATAGTTCATGTATTACACTTTCAAAAACACGTGGACGACGCTAATTTGCCTACCTGGTTGGACAGCAGCCCGTCATCCTATAGCCACCGTGGTTAATATGTCTGTATGCAAATAACAGCATCGCCGTCATCCTTTTCGCTTTTGCTTTGCTGTCTCTTTTTGCCTTTTGTGGCTTTAAATCGATTAAAGTTTAGCTCCCGCAGATAGTCTTGGCAGATAATTTTCACGTGATATTATCTGGATGACATAAGCGATAGTTGCCTCGGCGACGGCGAAAAGTAAACAAAAGACTTCCCAGCCTCATCATTTTCTTTGCTTGACATTTACCCGCCACCGCGACATCTCTTGGTCGCCCACTTCCACTCTCTTCTTCACAACAATCATATCACTTGGTAACCGTCACCTATTCCTTGATTGCTATTTGGCCTTTGTTATTCACCTTTCACTAGAATCAACTACCTTTACTCGAAGCATATCTGCCAGCATCAGAGTCGTCCTGCCTAGAGGCAAGCAAAGCCCCCATCTTGGGGCCAGACGCATTCCTTGCGTACACACCGAGACTGCCTGGATTAGAGTCAGGTCATCATGGCTCCAGCTCCTGTCGTTTCTCGTTCAGATGAGGGGGTCTTATCCCCAGAATCCTCTTCAGTTGTCGCCGGGTTCCTAGAGTCGATAAAACGGACAACGCCATCAAATATCAAGAACTTCCTTGACCCCAGAAACATCCCGACAAAATCGCTCGAAATGAAAATGGAGGGGACGAAGATTCTTGCGGCCCGAGATAAGGAACCTACCACGCCTCTACCTGTCTATGGCGAAGGAGCGATCGACCCGCATAGCATCAACATGCAAGGCATGCTGGCACTTTTTGCCCTCCTTGGTGCAGCACTTGTTATTGCAGCGATTTGGTTCTTCTTCTGGGCGAAGAATGGAGGGTTCATCTGGCGAGAAAACGACTGGGATGATTATAAATCAACAGTATTACGGCGAAAGGGTCCTGATGGCCGAACGCTTTCCAACGCCACGAAAAGTACCGCACTTGGTGGAGGAAGTATTGTTGCAAGAGAATACCGAGATTATGACGACGCCACCACTGCCATGGAAACGGAAACCATTGCCACGGGTAAAACGGGTCGAACAAGAAGAGGTTTCATTGCCATGAAGAAGAAATTATTGCGTCGACAGAAGGAGTCCGACTGGGAGGGTGGCCACGACGAAGATATGCGGGCGTATCGTCATGAGAAACCTGCACAAGTTGGTGGCATGAACCGTGAAGCTGATGGAACATACCATGGATCTGACTTTACCCCTACCAACACACACACCAACACACACAATGCACGCAGCGAAGCTGGATATACCTATACCTATGATGAAAAGAGCGAGTGGACACAGAACCAGGCCGGTTATACCAATCAGTACGAAGAAATGGATATTTCCAGGGGTCGGAACGTGTCTGGCTTTTCCTTCGTTGCAGGTGAAGATACCGTCTCCAATGTAACAGAGGAGCAACGGCCTCTTCGCGAACCTTCTCCACCACCGCGTCGCCGGGACACTGACCGTCGTACTGCCGGTAGTCGTACTGATGCCAGCCGTACGGAGGCGAGTCGCTCTGATGTTAGTCGCTCAGAGGTTTCGGATACTGAACGTCGCTCCCGCCATGCCCGGCACTCCCAACGCCCCCGTGGACCTAGAACAAGTACCAGCAACAACCGTCAGTCCACCTCTCGCAAGCGGACTTCAATGCCCGGCGGCTATACTGAGCCACTCGACATGTCTGAGTACTCCTATCAGCATCTTGACGGGTCTGACAAGGGCACTAGCAACATGAGTTATCATCAGCCACTCCCCGCCCTCAGCAAAGGATATCGTCGTACTGGCCGAGGTAGACGCCGAGATAGCTTGAGTGACAGCGACGGAGAGTAACGAGAGTCATCGTTCGTGGGTTGATACGCATACCGGTCTAAACATGTTTTGCATTGCGTCTTTTCTTTATCACTGCCGTGTGTTTTGTGGAAAGGGAGTTGGTGCCAATTTTTGTGGTTTAACGTTGTATATGCCTTTTTTTTTTGGTGCGATGTACGGCCAAGTGAACGAATCCATGTCCTCATTATGTAGTAGTTAGCTAAATCTACCTGTTTCCAATAATGCTATCCGTCCTTTTACCTTCCTGGGCCCAGCAGGCGGGAACGCTATGAGATCGCCCCACCGCTTCCGCTTAAGCTTATTGTGGACCGTGAGCTTAAATCAACGAGATGGACATTCGACTGTTTTCATAGATATCTATGCCTGAGGCACAGCTATGATACATGGATGGATATATTACTCGCGAGAAATGAGTTCTCACTCCGGCAGAGGTGTGGCCTCAAAGGCTACCGGCTTTATTTTCCTCGGTATCTAAGCTACGAGGCTGAAAAACAGTCTGAGAGAAGGTCGGATCGAATCTCCTAAGTTCTCTCTAACGCTCCGCGAGGAGCCTTCTATATTGAAGTAATACGCCATGGAGGTTCCTCAGTCTGATATCATCAGCCTGGTCAAATCCATGCATGTTGCTGCACGTACTTCGGGACCGAAGTGGGTCACATGGCACTTTTACGAGAGAAGCGTTGACAACACTCTACTATAGAGACCAACCCAACAGATAACAAGGGAGAGCAGTACTCCAGACACAAATTTTCTTGCTGGAGGAGGGTGAAGTTATTCTGCTATAATGGTAGTTTCATTTACGTACAGTCAATATATATATATATCCGTTAACCGCCTGAACCTATGGGAAAACAAGGAAGTTCGACACCTACAAATGGAATCCCAGTGATATATTTCTATGTTTCGGTCCCGGTACGTGGAATACACCGTCCTGTCCTGGTAATACGGCGTGGTTCCTGTGTATCAAGTAAGATTTACTGTGCCGTTTTCTTGGACCTTGTCATCTGAGCAATCACCTTGCAGCATCCAAGGAAATGCTCGGTAGGGTGCATTGCATGGCGAGGCCAGAATACAACAGACCATTTTGCTACAGTTTCATTTTAGCCACTTATGATAGCATATGGCGTGACGTGTACCCTCCAAAGCGAATGAACTATTTATCTCGAGGCACTAGAACTTGGCTCGTCGCTTCATGTTAGGCGCCGAAAGGCAATGGTGGAGGCTGGCACCGCATAAGGATAGGCCGTTTGCCGAGAGGTTCAAACTATCCACTAGGCTAGAGGATATGAAGCAGGGCTCTTAGTGTCTGGTACTCCAGGGAGAAAAATACTGTAGAATTGAATTGGACACCTAGAACTGAGAGGAATGATAGTATCGCCAAAAATGCCAATAATAATAATAATAATGAGAATGATAATCAGAACAGGATATTAGCGACAAATGGAATAACCAAAAGGGTATATGAAACAGTGTCTACGATATCAAACAACAAACGATGCAATGGTGTGTGTGCATGCCTTGCCAGTGTCCCAATGCAGCTGCTCGATGCGCATGAGCAAAAAGTGCAGCGTCATCCCGCAATAAATAAAAAAGAAAGAAAGAAAAATAGAAAAAGAAAAAGGAGATGAGATTGAGAAAAGAGAAACGAGAAAACAAGAAGCCAATAGGATGATATCACGGTAAAACAGGGATCAGCCGCTCCCGCTCCCTTGTTCTGTGCGGTACGGAAGCGGCAGATCGTAATGAAATATTGCTGAAGAAGCTTGGCCTCGGCCGAAGTTAAGTTGGGGCTTATTGCTGAAATGCGTATCACACTCAGTTTTGCTCGAATATAGACCCGGACGAGTATTGAAGTGCTTATTTGTAGGGGTATCGTCAATTTTGGGAGCCTTTTTCTGGCTTTCGTGGGTAGATTCAGCCCCAGAGCCGCGTATGGGACTTGGACTGGGGACCTGGGGAGCTCCTAGTTGAATATTGTTAGCCTTCACATTGGTAGGCATCATGTTGGCATTGAAGGTATCATAATAGATTTCTGACATGGGCCGGCGGACTGGTTTGTTAGCTGCGTCAACTTTCCAATATCGTAGTGCGAGATCGAGGAGTTCTTCTTCACTATCAATCTTCATATTTTCCGATATGAAGCTCTCCTTCAGATGGAGAACTTCAATAGAAGATTGGCAGAGCTGGTGGAAAATCCATTTGTTGATAAATTCCCCAGTATCAAGTGGTTCCTGGGCCAGGGCAGACTCGAAAAATTGGGGGGTATCCTTTTCCCAGAGTAAGTGCTTATGTGCCGGCAGAGACTGCAGTTGATCTGATAGAGAATCTGCGGCATAATCATCCGCTGGTGTAATGGGAGATGGTTCTTCAGAGAGCCCCAGTTGGTCACATTGGGCCTTGAGCTGTTCAGTCTCCCGTTCCAAGGCCTCTTTCTCTCGCAGGATCTCGTCTTCGTACCTCCGGAAATTGGTGAGCAAGTCAATAACATACTCGTTCGGCTCTGTGGTCAACCCCCTTCCCATCTGGTAGTCATTGAATGCTTCTTTGTGCTCTAGTCGAAGTTCCCATAATTTTTCATTGACGAGCTCCAGTGTGCCGCGGCGGGAAAGGTATTCAACCATCAGGGGATGGTACACTCCGCCTTCGTATGTTATATTTGGTCCAAAATCGACCTGCTCGTCCTTATGACTGAGCTTGGCGATGGCCCCCCTATCCGTACCATACTGCTCAACAGCAGTCTTTATCTTCTCCTGTGTTCCCTCGAGTTGGAATTCTCTGTCATCAAGCCCGTCTTCGTCGTCGTTATATTCGCGTTCCATGACCAAATATTCATCCCACGAGCTCTTATACTGCTCAAACAAGGCCAGGAGTGGCGAAGAAACATGGTCTCCGCTTGCAAAGTGAACATTCAATTCTCTCATCAGATTGATTCCCAGGTCGGTTGACGTAGTCCTCTTCTGCCGAAGTTTTGCACGCTTTTGCCTGGTAGCGAACCGATGTTCAGCAACCCTGCCATGGTCTTTGACCAGCTGTTGAAGCTCCAATTTCAGTATTTCCCAGTCTGAGCTGGCTATTGACGATTGATCGGGAGCTCGAGACGTGCCCGGCGTGAGCTTCGCTTTCATCTCCGGGAAAGACACGGTAGTCGGAGGCGAGCTCAAGGAGAGCATCTGGACCGCCGGCACACTATGCTCGCTGTCTGAACTACCTCGCTCATATAGCATGTCCGGCGGGTCGCCAATCTCCGTATACTTGGTATTTGAGCTGGATAGGGAGGTGAAGTCATAGTAAGAATCGAAGCTGACGAACTCGCTGATGAGCTGATCTACCTCCTTCAACGGCCGTCGTCAACTACGTTGCTGGTCCTTTTCTCCACCACCAGGGAAAATGCTCACCTTTTCAAGCTCTTCGCCAATATGTGTCGTAAGGACAGAAGACTGCTTTGATGCCATGGCTGCTGGAGCTCTGTTGCACCATACTCGATCTCAGCTTGGACGGTCGTTCAGAGTGACTGTTGCTGTTCTTCGACATGGAAGGTTGATTGCATCAAACGACGGCCTCAGAGTCAGCGCAGATACTGGCCACATTGCAGAACTCGGGATGAATGAAGGACGAGATACGCCGGCATCCGCCCATCAATGGATTTTTCATACTCTCTCAAATTTTACCATGTCTCTCGTATGCGCGTGTATCAAAAGGCAGACGGTATCGTAAAGACAGCCACGATACATAGTCAAGAGTGATAAAATACCCATGTTGATATCAACCCCAAGCCAGCCAATAATACGGGGGAAGCAGCCGGAAGAAAGACTCTGTTGAACGTGCAAGCTTCGTGCATGGGAGATGGATGTCTTGCAATCCCGGCGTCAGCAAGGATCCGGTGCTGTAAGAGATCGAATCACCTGAGCGTTGTTGCGAGGTCAAGCCCGGCAGACAGAACGGCGGACGACGATGGCCTCTGTTGTTTTCTCCTCCAGGCGAACGATATCCTATACCCCCCTGGTCTTCCCGTGCAGAAGAGTCCTCGTATGCTGCCAGCCAAGGCCCTTTTCAGCCTCTCGATGACCGTGGAGATATCGGGAGATCCGTTGTATCCATGTCCCTCCGTCAATACTCACACCTCAGCGTGCCACGACTTGCCAGCCATGCGACGGTTTGAAACGCATATACGCATTCTATGGGCTGTCCGCACACTTGTCAGATGCGGCTCTGGGGGGGCTTGCTGGAGTGGAAGCTCCAGCAGCTGCACCAGCCGAGTTAATGTTAATAGACATGCATATAAAAGCCTGGCCTACATCCGAATTTTCGATGCCTTGAAGCATCATCCGCGCTTACCAGGCTGGGTATATTATTCCCCATACTATCTAGTGCCTAGTTAACAGGCTACCCTGTGCTGAGCTGACCTGGGTGTCATCGGCACCCGAGGCGGATGCAATGCCGCAACGCCCAAATCAGTTGCGCCCTCCGGCTGAGTATCCGGGCAGACAAGAGCCTTACTATTGTGAGCTGAGTTATCCAGGGATAACTATTCATTCATCACTGACCTTCTGGGTAGCACAGTCCTATCGTGGAACCGAGCCTCTGTCACAGGACGGCTTGGTCAACTCCCCTTCTAACTACGAGGGGTAAGTCTCTGCTCTGCCCACGATATTATTGTGCATCTATGTCTCTTGTTATCAAAGTGTCACGGTTGATAATATTGCTGAATAGATGAATATCGTCGTGGTGGTATACGGTCTTTCGTCCTCAGAATTACTGATTGCGTCAACTAAATTTATAGGGACATACCGGAAAATCAGAGTACTGTCCGCCTTAGCATAGACAGTGGATATCATGGGGACTCTTCAGGGTTTCCTATCTACCAAGAGTCAAGCCAGAGGCAGCGACCAACCGCATGGACTCACTCAACGCACACGAGTCTTTCATACCCATCACCAACTCCGTCACAATA
The DNA here is from genome assembly GCA_003664465.1 of Trichophyton mentagrophytes. Classification (NCBI taxonomy): domain Eukaryota; kingdom Fungi; phylum Ascomycota; class Eurotiomycetes; order Onygenales; family Arthrodermataceae; genus Trichophyton; species Trichophyton mentagrophytes. The sequence goes on along the minus strand of QQSR01000032.1, from coordinate 122,410 downwards.
TGACCATGGGACATGGCAAAGTCCCGGTGAGACAAATAGGAGATTCTCAAATCCTACCTATCAAGGCAACAACTATGAACTGATCTCAAGGTAGGTTACATCTTTCTCTTTTGTTGTACAATATTTTCCCCATTGTGTTTGGAATAATATATATATCTCCTTGTTGAACCAAAAGCTTACTTTGAGCTGATCACTTCACCCGGTGACCGGCAATGCTGCCCCAGCGCCTTCGCACCTTAGTTATCAATCGGACGGATATAGCCCCTACGGCCTCCAGAGGGCTTACAGCGGTATGTTAACTCCATGGCGGCAAGATGACGCCGTATCTAACTTTGAAGTAACGCATCAGGGCCCTGGAACAGCACCCATCAAGATGTTATAAGGTTCAATAGGGGTAAGTAGACGTTACATCGGCACTATGAGTTTATACAAGCTGAACAGCCAAAGATTATAAGGTCCAGCCAACTCAATTCTACACCATCGGTAGGGTATGGGACTAACTCCGGACTGTCGGCAAACCTACAATGTGCTAAGCTTCCAACTATCATCTATAGGTTATTTCGGTATACTGGGCAGAGCCTGCCGGTGATACCTCTGTACCGCATGGTCGCGGCAGCCCTTACTTCTATTCAGCTGGGTATGGTCAAGAGGTTCATGCAAACATTCGTAGAATGATAGTTGTCAATAACCATCAAGGCTGTTCGTGGTGTCTGTAAGTAGTTATCGTCGGCTATTCTATCAAAACGACGAGCTAATGCTATACAAAAGGGCCATTTATACTTACGGAGGAAGAGGCCTGCTGAAGCCCGGTATTGACCTGAACACCCACTCAGTAGTACACATGAGGGGAAGCGAACCTGCTTATTACGGCCCGGGACGAGAAGCTGGAATACCCCCTATCATGATAAACCCCTTTTCCCCAGAAGATAAGCTCCAGGAATCATCTTGCCTTAACTTTGGAAAGGTTTTCACTGTGGATCATAACATCAAGGTCAAGCCTATCGGACATGTCAGCCAGGAATCTCTAAGACTTTTCCACCGAGCTTGGAGACGATGTCTTGACAACGAAGATTACGGTAACTAACCTTGAACATTCCTACGATATCATGGCCAACTTTACCGCCGAGGCCGTTCGCTCTCTCACTAGTGACGATTTTATACGTCAGACACGCTGATTATTTCTCTCTTAAATATACGTTGGCCTCTTTCATTTCTGTTACCCTTCTATACGGACAACAACGTTCTATGCTGCTTCATTCAACAATTCAACATGTTGGAGTCTATTGAGCAGCACATTTCAACCCATTCTTCCTTGGTGTGGTTGGATCCTTTTCATCTATTGCAAATATCAAACCCAAACTCAAACCAAGCCAAACCTCGCCTTCTTTTCTCCATATTCAACATTGTTTAAAAAATATAACGTTCTTCAACAGCACAGACACAGCGGTTGACTTTACCCTACATTGAATTCCATTCATTTTATGCGTTCCCTGCGTCAAATAGTTCAGGTTATTTACACGTGAACCTACGACTGACAACATACAATCTGAAAGATGTTAGTGCCCATATATACGTCTTTTATACAACCAAATTGAATTTACCTTAGCTACCAAATTTTGGAGTCTCTATTATCTGCCGTCGGCTAACTGGCTGTATTTTCCTATGAAGTAATGCGTGGCTTTTTAATCATTAAACTGTTCTGCACTTGTCATGACCTTGTTAAATCCTGCACATTACAATTCTCCATTGATAAAGTCCACGACCTGTGCTTTCTCGACAACTTCACCAGCACTCTTCACAAAGTCCTGATGCATGGGGTCCTTCTGGACATAATAGTCTCGATCCTCCTTGCTTGCAAAATTAACCACAAAGGCGTGTGTCATACCATTCTTCATATAAAAAATTATTAGAAAGCAAGCATAATAGAAGTATCAAATACAGAATACTATAATTTCATCTTACCTGGATACCTTCAATCGACATATCAACCCCGCCTGAAGATGAAAGGATATAAGGCTTCTGGGTAAGCGGATGAAGACATTTGTCCTTTAAGCCTAGCATACGAGTGGAAAGCTACAATGTAAGTTAGCATCCGTCCATTAAACAGTTTAGTTATCCAGGTTTACACTAACATTGCGTACGGCCTCTGGTGAGACCTCCTTTTTGAACTGGAAAAGGACGACGTGTGTGACTGACATGCTGGCGGCTAGATGGGATACGGGCGAAGAGGCCAAATGGGTAAGATATAGAGTGATAGCGCAGAGAGCAACTAAAGCAAGGAACAGGCTTATCCGCTGTATTTTTGAGAGCATGGCAGGGAGGAGTTGAAGAAGTGCGCATCAATTAGAACTCGACGTCGTTTTTGATGTTACCAACTCGTAGGCATCAATCCCTGTTGGCTGGATATTTGGTTTCCAGGAAGTTAGCGCCCGTCCCCTCGGCAACTCATATAAAATGAAGTGTTTTCAATATGAACTAACAGGTTATTTGATTAGATATTAGGTATAGAGATTCACCTGATAAGTTATAATCCAAAATAAAACGGGGGCCACTGCACCCCTCTCTTCATCAAGTCCATTTACATAATATCGATGGGATATGCTTGCATGACACGGCTGTAACTGCGAAATACATCCAAGGGAACAGTAGACATCGCCTTTGGTAACAAGATGAAAAATGGTTTGACATTGGAGACACATTAGGCCAAATGTCGATGTGACAATATGTTCTAGTCTGCCTGGGCTCGCATCGGAGTAGTAACGACAAGAGATGTCCTCAATATCTGGAGAATTGGGCGTGGTGATAGTATTTTCTCCCCCACCACCGCTGTCGATGACGGGACATTGCATTGGTGACTTGCAAGAAGCAGTGGCACAATCAATTCAAGAGGCTTACTTTTCATGCAGTGTGAAATGCGGGGTGCGGATAAGTAGTTATGCAGGAAATGTTAGTATTCTGCAGATTCGCTGGTATTGCTATTATAATCGACCCCTGTGCACTGTACACTGGAAATTATAAAGATTTTTTTTTTTTTTTTTTTCAACTAGAGAAGGGTGTCTGCCGTAAGTAGACATAAAACCATGGCTTCTCAGGGTGCTCAAGATATCATACGGGACTGTGACGGTCTTGATCCTAGATGGGTGGCCCCTATTTGCAGTTATTACGATAATTTGAGGATTGGCGGGGTGAATTGCCGGGAAATCCACTGCGACATTCAGAGAATTCGTAGCTTGGGTGATCTGATTAATGAGATAAATGATTTCCCCTTCCTGGATTTGCAGTTTTCAAAGCGTTGGCTGGGTTCCTTTGAAAGATTCAAGCTGATACTTGGCAATTTCGATGGCTTTGCCGCCGCTATAAATACGTTAATCGGGGGGGACAGCGTCGCTACAGCTGTGATATGGGCTTCCTTTAGGTCCATTTGCAAGGTAAGACAACAGTGTCTGGCCCAATAGTGAAGTTTGAAGAGCCCATGCTAAGTCAGCTAGTTTGCCAGGCCGTTCCCTGCCGTACTTCTAGATAAGCTTGAAGCGTTGGGACAGGTGCTAATTGCGAAGCGACATGGACATGAGATTCTGATGACACCTGACCTGGAAGACGCGTTTATTGATATATACTCCAAGACGACCATGATCCTTGCGAACTTGATAGTATACTGCCATAATAACCCAAGGATCGATAAAACCTCGGCATGGGAGGTGTTTAATATGGAGTGTTTGCACAAAATATCGGACATTCGAGTTTCTTCGAGGCTTGTCGATAAGAATATCGATAGAGTTCGAACCCCTGGAGGACTTGGAACACCTGTTGCTGCTAGAAAGATTGACTGCGTTCGAATGACCCAGACAGTAGAGAGCATCATGAGTTTCCCATGTCACATGGTGCCATACCACCGGAATAGCCAATTTGCTGGCCGATCAACAGAATTGAAAACTTTAGAAATTGGCCTTGACCCTGGCGTTACTACGGGGTATATGAAAGCCATCGCTATTTGCGGTATGGGTGGTATAGGAAAAACACAGCTTGCTTTGGAGTATGTTTATAATACCAAAAGCCTGTATGACGCTGTCATATGGGTATCAGCATCATCTGAGAGAGACTTCGTCGGATGTTTAAAGACCTTTGTGACCATTTCAGGGTTGCAAATGGCAGAAGGCGAGGAACATCTGGATAAACTCAAGCAGAGGGTAAAGAACTGGTTAAGTTCAACAAGGAAAAAACTTCTCCTTGTGCTAGATGATGTCGACAATAGTGATCTCATCGAAGAACTTTGGCCAGCTAGCCCTCAGGGATCTGTCATCATTACTTCTCGATCGGCTTCCCTTGCCTCGAAGTGGACAACCGAAGCGATACATCTTCAATGTTTTGATGTCCAAGGAGATTTGCATATAATGTTCTCATTGGTCGATAAGCACCCTGAAAGCGAGGCAAATGTCGTAGCTGCAAAGAAACTCCTCCAAAGCATTGGTGGCCTACCCCTTGCATTAGTCCAAATTGGTCAACACATGGATCGTCACAATTATACCTATGAGCAATTCCTGCCAATTTACGACAGATCAGCCCAGAAGATATTTAACAGAGCCAGGCCACCAGGACAATATAAGTATACTGTGGATACGGTGTGGGAAAAATCATTTCTGAATTTGCCGGATGAATCGAGAACCTTGTTGAATATCCTTTCATTTTTTGGCCGTAATCCCGTTCCTGGGTCGGTGCTCGCTGTCAAGAAAGCTGGAATTACCAATGTTTGCTTAGATTTCCTGGATGACGAATTTGAGTAAGCTATCCTCGTAATTTGACCCTGAATTCCTGCTAAAGAATCGATAGTTGTGCTGAAGCAGTAGTAGAACTCGCCGAGGCAGGATTTGTGAACCGCAAGTCAGATCACAAAACAATAACGGTCCATCCACTTGTTCAGTCAGTCGTTTTGTCACAACTATCGCCAAGCGAGGAATCGGCCTACTTTGATCATGTGGTTAAAATGTTATTTTCCTATCTCGCAGATAGGAAGAGCGAGGGTTCGAAACATCAAGGCCATGGTTGGGCCTCATGGAAGGTTCGCAGTCAGGTCATTCCACATGTTACCTGGCTTATGACATTATCAAACGGTCATATGATTGATATAAAGAGCCGAGACACTTTTGCAGGATTGATAATCTGTGCTGCAAAGTAAGTAGAACCCTACAATATACGAATATAACCTATATTCATCTCACCTAGATATCTCTGGGAAAGAGAGCGATCATCAGAGGCGGAATATCTCGTCAACTTCGTCCTTCAGTTTGTGACTGACAACTGCACAACAACTTGTGCGCAAGCATATCGAATCTTAGGTCACGTCAGCTTGGACATGGCACGGCCGAAATCCGCTTTATCCGCATATTTACAGGCTCTCAAAGTAATAGAACCGCTCTACAGCAGCCGTTCACGGGAGGTAGCTGATGTATACGACTCGGTTGCCTGCAGTTACGCCGAACAGGGTATGGTTGATCAGGCTCTCCAATGTCTCCAAAAGGCCGTGGATATCCACACCGAGCTCAATCCATTTCATATGAGTAGAACTCAGGCAATATATGCGTTAACATATCTCCGAGCATGGCAGCCGGATAAATCTCTTAATGCCTTGCATCACTGCTGGAAATTGCAAAACCTGACAGAGGAGCTAGTGATCCAATCCAAGTACCCGAAGCATAGTGGAGATATCATGCTACTATCGAAGATTAATTTTGCCCAAGGCCGGACAGAGGAAGCTAAGAAACTCGCGACGGCAGCCATGAACATTCGTCGAGAGGTTTATGGAGGCAACGGACCACGGGTAGCTGACTCGACATTTATCATTGCCGCAATGTCGGAGATCGAGGGTGACGATGCGCAAGCTGCGGCACTTCTACGTGAAGTAGTCGAAATGAGCAGAGAGGGCAGCGATATGCAACCACATCTTGCACGGTCTTTATGGTTTCTAGCAAGAGTTGAAGAGAAACTGGGGCATCGTTCCGAAGCACAACAACTCAAAGTAGAGGCTAAAGAAGAAAGAGAAAGGATCAAGGATAGAGAAGGAGACAGCAGCGATAACGATGAGACTTTTATGCGACTCGTTCCCTGGATGCTATGGTAATATCATCTTCTCTACGGATATAGACGCAATAATGAATAGAAATGAAGAATTGTTGACGTTTTGAAGAAAAAGAAAGATGAGGTTCTGTTAAGGTTTCGGAAAGGTTAAGGTTTCTCGGAGTAAAGATTTACCGATAAAGTATAACTTCAGCTTATCTAATCAAATTTTATCTTAGATTTTCGAAAAGAAAAAAAAAGTCCGCCGAGTCGCTATTGCTTGTCTTTAAATTTAGATGGGAAAGATATACAACCCAGTCAGATTTCTGTTATCCAACAGTTAATTTCCTAATCATGAAGCGCAAGCTAGACGAGAATGATGTCCCTACATCAACAGAAATGACGGAGTCAAAAAAGCCTGCAAGGCATTTTGAGGACTTTGGACTCGACCCGCGACTGCTTCAGGCCTTGACATCACAGAAATTTTCGAAGCCGACATTAGTTCAGGCGGAGGCTATTCCTTTGGCACTCAGTGGGAAGGATATCCTCGGTATGGTGCTACATCTATAAAAGTCCATAAGCCAGTCGACTAATTCTCCATTGACTATAGCAAGGGCAAAAACCGGATCTGGAAAAACAGCAGCTTATCTGATTCCAATACTACAGAAGATATTGCAGAAGAAAGCGGTAATTACACTGGGAGGCATTGAAATTTATTTACCATTACTAATTGCCATTGTTAGGCCGATCCCGCGCATAAGTCGATATCAACTTTGATCCTAGTACCAACGAGAGAGCTTGCCCAACAAGTACACAAGACCGTAACTGCGTTTTCAGAGTTCTGTTCTAAGGACATACGGTCAGGGAACCTCACGCAGAAGGTTTCCGATGCCGTCCAACGCGCGCTTCTTGCAGATTTACCGGATATCGTTATATCTACACCCGCGCGAGCAATTGTGAACGTCAATAACTCGGCATTGGCTTTGGACAACATATCACAAGTGGTTATTGATGAAGCTGATTTGGTTCTCTCATATGGATATGAGCAGGATATGCAGAACTTAGCGAAGGCAATTCCGCGTGGTGTTCAGACTTTCTTGATGAGTGCTACACTCACATCTGAAGTTGATGCTCTGAAGGGACTCTTTTGTAGAAGTCCTGCTATCTTGAAACTTGAAGAGGCTGAGGACGAGGGCGCTGGTATAAGCCAGTTTGCAGTGAAGTACGTTACCCTTTGCTATCATGCAGTATTTCTGAATTGACTAACAAACGATTTGCCAGGTGTGCGGAGGACGACAAATTTCTACTCACATACGTGATATTCAAACTGCAGCTCGTCAAAGGCAAATGCATTATATTTGTCGGTGATGTGGATCGATGTTACCGACTCAAACTATTCCTGGAGCAATTTGGTATCAAGAGTTGTATCCTTAATTCAGAATTGCCGGCAAACTCTAGAATACACGCTGTCGAGGAATTCAACAAAGGTGTTTATGATATTATAATTGCTGCCGATGACCAAGAAGTCATAGGGAAAATCGAGTCAAAAAAGGAGCCATCCGAGAGTGAGGTGCCCATTGCTGATGGCGCTACGGAAGAAAACAAGGACCTCAGCGAGCCTGAAGAAGTGGAAGAAAAAGCGGCACCATCCAACAAAAACAAGAAACGAAAAAGGTCGGGAAAGGAGAAAGACTATGGCATTTCTCGAGGAATAGATTTCCAGGATGTTGCATGTGTTCTCAATTTCGACCTTCCAACGACTGCTAAATCATATACCCACCGAATTGGCAGAACTGGTCGAGCTGGAAAAACCGGGATGGCCCTTTCATTTGTTGTTCCATCTGAATTGTATGGAAAGCATAAACCAACCATTTTCCCACCAGCAAAGAACGATGAGTCTGTCCTTGCTAAAATAGAGAAGCGACAAGCGAAGATGGGAAGAGAGGTGAAGCCCTACCACTTCGACAAGAAGCAGATAGAGGTGTTCAGATACCGAATGACAGATGCCCTACGAGCGGTGACTAGAATAGCCGTCCAAGAGGCCAGGGCAAAGGAGATTAGACAAGAGCTGGTCAAGAGTGAGAAACTCAAGAGACATTTCGAGGAGAATCCCCAAGAGCTACGCGAGTTACGCCACGATCAGGAACTTGGGTCTGTGAGAGTGCAGAGCCAATTGAAGAATGTGCCGGAGTATTTGATGCCAACCAAGGGGAAGAGTTCATTAACGAGTGAAGACATTGGGTTTGTTGGACTACACAAAAAGAAGGAGAACAGGATTCGACAGGCTAGACAAAAGAACAGGGCTCGAGGGAGAATCGCAAAGAAAGGCGGCGCTGGACGAAAAATTGATCCATTGAAGTCGTTCAAGTCAAAAGTAAAAAAATGAGTGGTTAGGTTTGTTAATATGAAAATACCCAATGTTGAATAGCCTAGATATTGTTATAAACAAGACGCCTATTACTGTGCATGAATACCTTTACAGATTTAAGACACTGTATTTATATATTGAAAATTCGCTCTCGCCTCTCTGATCCATCGGAATAATGTATCCATTTCCCGCGCCCTTCTATCCTTGCGGTTTGAATGCCCTTACCAACATCTTTGATCTTCTCAAGCGTGGATTTGAAGGATTCTCGCTCTTTGCAGAATCTATCTTGTTGCTTTATCACTATGTCCTCGTCAACTTCAGTAACTGATATATTATCAGGGGCTGGAGCCTCCGGGACCCATCCAGGACCAAGTCCTATCCACTCTATTCCTCTCCACGAACCATTCCATTCTGGGCCAGAAGCACTGTGGACCTGACCATATACGTCAATTCCATTCCAGCACAATGCTGGGATCCATTCAGTGCAGCCTTCTAGATCAAGCCATTTGAGGCCGTATGTTACCCTTGACAATTTTGCCAGGACAATGGATGCTTCTGTCCAATTATTCTCATAGGAAGAATATACATCCGACGCTCCATACTGAAAAGAGAGTGAATGATGCTTTGGGTGACTCACGCTCGCCGTTAGAGCGTTGGGTTTCAAAGTTGGCGTAGGCCAATAAGCAAGGGAAAGGTGGGTTAACGTTGGGATATGAGAAAGCAGTTTCATAAGAGAAACCCAGCTTGCGGATTCCGGAGCTGGAGATGCCAAAGAGAGAAATTTGACGTTGCCGAAGGCGGCCACTTCAAGCGGGCCTGGAGTATGGGGACTAGGACTTTGCGTCTCGAGGTCAGCTTCCTCCTCCCAGGAAGTAGGAACAGGTGTGCTCTCCCTGTGTTTTGGTATATTGCCTTTGATAAGTTTGGAAAGTTGTTTCAAATTAAGCCAGTATCCAATAGAAAATCCAAGGTCTAGCCGAGTCACTTCAGCATTATCTTCGGACCCGGACTCCTGGGCCAAAAATAGAGGTTCTAAGCCCTTCATTTTGACTCCCATCGATAAATGATCTGTGTAGACGGATATATACGTCAACAGGAGCTGCCTTATTGATACCGGTAAGGTTGACAAGAACGTTCCATCATATATAAGATGCCAATCCCAGTTTCTAGCCATAAACCGAAGTGTGGTGTGTAGTAAACTGTCCTCTGGCGGAATCCTTGCGCCGGGAAGACGATCGAGTCGACGGCCAAACTTGAAGCCACGGCTCCTCAACGTACCCCCGCCAGGGGTATCTAAACCGGCATTTGATCCTGTATTAGGGGTTATCCAGCTTAGGGGAGGAGGCGGACCCGGGGTTCGGCGGACTCTTCGTTGTCCAATTGCCTGGCGGGATGTAGTCGGTCGAGGTCGGGGAGGAGGCGTCTCGGGAAGTTCTAGGATGTTTCTTAGAGATGGATGAACCGTTCTGGGCGCTAGTCTTGCCGGTCGTGAGCCTGTGGCGTTGGAAGACGCATTTCGCATCTGCTGAAGGATTTCATTGACCGATAATTGACCTGTTGCTGTCTGGCCATGGTTGAGTGACCTGGTTGACTGGAGAGAAGGATGGGCGGCAGGCGTTGGTTTTATGGAGGGAGACTTGTGTTTTTTGGGCATAGAGAATGAGAGAGAGGAGATCTAACTTGGTCAGAGAAGACCAGGACAGGCTGAAGCCGTACTTTATATTCCGTCATGTTGCTTGAAATAATGTGACTGATTCCCGTATCAACATCTATTTTAAGTGGCGGCTGAAAAGTGCTTGGCGGCTTGATACAGCCTCAAAACGTTGGCCCAAGCTGCGTTTACACTTCCTTGATATTGATATACTCAATGTAGACACAAAGTAAAAGTAGAATCTAGATGTCTCTAACCAGAGAGCCGTCATCCATCCTGCCTTCTCTCTTGGGCCCCTCTCTCAGCCATGTTTCCGCCATGCTGGCTTTCGGATCTTCATCCGGGTAGCCTCTTGAACGCCGGACCTCAAGAACAAGATCCCGGACCTTTCGCGTACACTCCAGTCGAAGTTCTGTAGCTTCATCTCCGTACATCAGCTTCTCATTCAAGATGCCAACTGCGAGAGGTTCATTGCTTCCTTGCTCCGACTCCCGTTTCAGCTTCTGCCACTTGCTTCTCAGCTCGCCAAATATAGCCTCCGTGTCCACCTTTTCTCCAAAAGTGACGCTGACCTTCTGGTTTATGCGAGGAATGAAACGAGGGAATCCACGGTCCTCATGCATAACACCGTCCGTCCCTTCGATCCACATTGGGACGATATCTGGACATTCAGCTGGTTCCAATATCAAGCGAGAAATGCCCCATTTGAAGTAGCGCATAGTTTTGTGTGCTGACTGGTGTATCATCCCTTCTGGAAAGATGTGTATCCAAGAGTAGGAGCTACATGCATATGTAGATGGAGCTAGAAAAGCGTCCTCTCCGTTTGTAGTGAAAGCCGTAGGTACCTCCGAAAAAGGATCAACACAGGTATTGCTTATGCTCCATCGTTGTTTGTCTGCAGGAGCCCCGTGAGGGTCCACAGGGAAAGGTCCCTTGGATAATAACCGGATGGCTTGTGTTACGGTAGGTTGAAAGAGCCCACCGCGAGAAGAATGGAAAAGTCTATGTGCTGGGAGAACCTGCCCGTATGTAAAAAATGCAGACATAAATCTATATAAGTGAGTTAGAATACCATCATGCCCCCGGGGACTTCTGGTCAATACCTATTTTTAAAACAAATATCATGGCTTCCAAGAGCCCATCTCCGGTTGCATGGCCGGAATTCCCAATGACTTCGCAACGGTATAACACCCCACATCAACGGATCGTCCATGCTATAGCGCCCATCCGGGAAGTTTCAGCCCAGTGTTCGTTCACGTTGTGCATGCGAAAAAGGGGCGACGTCAAGCTACGTACACACTAATGTGATTTGAAACTGCAAAGACAAACAAAGGACGTCAGTCTCCTAAAATCATCGCATCTCTCGGTCAAATATATAGATAGAATAGCTAACCAGTTATTAATCCGCGTGTCCTCGAGCTATCGTCTTGCCGCGATTCCAACAGCTTCAAGAATCTATCCAAGCCATTGACTTCGGTGGTATTGAGCGCGAATAGAAATCCACGACATAGTGCCGCAATACTCAGCGTAGTGGCGGAGGACAGAGACCTCCAGACGGAGGACGGCTGCTCGAGCGTCCCATCTTGGAGCTGCATCGGGATCTCGGTGGGAGGTCGACTCGGTAAGGCGAGCCGGGAGTAGGTCCAGTTGGTTAATTCATGGGATGTTAAGGAGCGACATTAATCCAATTGATAAGTTTCTATATAGACAAGACATAGGAAAGAGATGATGATATAGTACAAGATAACAACGGTCTCGCGGGATGAACTTCGCATCCAAAAGGCCCGAAGTGTTGCTTTTGCTTGGTTGTATCAGAGCTGGAGATGTGGCGTGCACGGACCATCAAATGATTTCCCAAAGAAAAAAAAGTCGCGGCTTCAAATCTTCAAATGTGAAAACTCACGAAGAAGGACATTGAACGATCACCTTTCAGCCTCTGATACACGCCAATCCCACTCAATATGTTCAAGCCTACTTCCCCTTTACTCAGTGGTCTATTATGGTACGCCCAATTGCCCCGCACCAGCACCATTTGGTCCTTCCGCCGATTATAAGACGGGTAACGGCTAACCTGAATCTTTCATTAGGAAAATTCCCTGGCGCCTGTCCAGTCCTCAGAAAGCTAGACAACGAAAGCGGCTACGAGCAGTTGACAATGTTGTTGATACGGTTTACGCTGCGCTGGAAAGAAATGGACTTGGGGCTACGAAGCCTGTAGAGCGATGGTACCGAGAGATGCCCAGGGAGGAGGAAATGCTACCACGAGACAAGTATACCATTTTCGACCGGAAAGAGAAGAAGTACCGCAAGGGAATACATAGTACGTGTTATCCGTGCTGGTTTGGTGGCTTACGGGCCTTGGGCAGTGGTTATTTGCTTTGCAGCGTGGGATGGACATATGCTAACTTGCGGCTTCTTAGAACTTCCCAAATGGACTCGTGTTAGCCAGAGAATTAACCCTCCTGGTTTCTAGAGTTGCCTCTTCTTGTTTTCCCATCGATATATCATCTCTATTTGACGCGGATACCGGCTCTGCGCTATGTATAAATACCTCTTTTCCTCGAATATGTGGGCATGTATGGAGTTTTTTCCCCTTTTGGCTGTCCTTCTACGGTTAGACATACACTGAATATACGTGTGTACTATTACTGGATTGTTTTTTTAAATTCTATTGGTGCTTGATGATCCTACGATGCTGAACCCAGAGAGACTTGTCCCGTTTCCAGGGATAAACAACTGGCCACTCCATTTCCTCGTATGCGAAAACGAAAGATGAACTGATTAATTAGCTCCGAACGGTAAGAATAATTTCCATGAATGCTGTGGTTTTGTCTGGTTCAACCTTCATCTCGTTCATGCATCGACACTGGATCAGTGGTACTCTGAGGCTGTAGTGTTGGGCCATCAGCTCCCGGTAGACTGACCGCGGACCTTGAAAGAGTGCTTCTCAACGAATGATGTAGGCTTACAACTCCCCGACCTGATTTTTCAGACCTCTCAAGCTGTCTGATCTTCTGGTACTGCCGGACACTGAGTCTCCTTGCTTCCCGAGCAGCCCTCTCAGCGCCGTGATATATGCCCTTTCCCGTTCTAACAACACATCGACGATTGGCTTTGCCTTGAAGAACTACCCTGCGGACTCTATACAACCGGGGAACGTTCTCCCAGTACTCTAGCTTCTCAGCCCAGCCACCAGGGCCTTCAAAGTAGCTCTGTTTCTGCTTATTCGACATTCCGTGTCCTTGTGGGGGTTTCCTGAGAATCCAACTTGCTGGGTCAACGTTGTTATCAGCAGCCTCTTCAGCAGAGCCTTCGAGTAACTCAACCTTTGGAATCTCCTTGGCCCCAGAAGACACCCTCGCTCTATTGACTGCTACCCTCCAGGAGTCTATCCGCGGCGTAACTGCTCTGGCTCTTGGTGCAGGGGTAATGTCGGGTGCTACAGCATTGCTTGTACCGCCAAATGCCTTCTTATTCACTCTGGGATCGCTCTGTAACCTTTTTTTCTGCACAGTGAGCCTTGATGAAGGATCCATTACAACCCAAGTAGCCCGGTTGAGCCAATGGTTGTGGAGAAGGAGAAACGCAAACGACTTTCGACCTGGGTCCATTTCACTCGATAGCCACTCAAGCTTTCTATCCAAATCGTCGACTAGACGTACTTCGGGGCGGCTCAAGCAATTCTCGAGAGGAGGTCGACGGCGTATCCCGCGGGATTTGCGGATTCGAAGAGTATCTTCCCCTGGCCAACATCGAGGTCTGGATAACTGTCTCCCACCTGGAGTGGGGGGTTTTGGCAATCGAGGAGCCGGTTGGGTCCCAGTATCGTAATGATGAGACTGGTATATATCTGAGCCGGACCCTGATGATATCATGCTTTTGAGGGCGAACGACATTGCTGTGCCTGGTCGGCCGGCATGGCCCTTGAGAACTCCAGGAGTATCACCAAAGGTCTGACATTGCATCCTTGCGCCCCATGCTCTATACTTCCATGAAAGTGATTTTTCACCATGTGTCTCATCCATCGAATTCCCCATACTTAGAATGCTGCTCCGTCCCTGTCTTCTTCTAGTATGTAGTGGCTGAGTAGTTGGACTGTGAAAACGTACGTGGCGTGAGCCATCATAGTAACCTTCAGAATGTGTTTTTCGAGCTGCAGGGCGAAGTGGTTTTCCACTTCCTGCCCCATATCCACTATCATCAAAGGACTTGGATCGTGTCCTCAAAGAGGGCGAAAGTCTCACATCGGTACACCGTAGCATATCGAGATCTTCATATTCCATGACTCTCCGGGTATGATGTCTTCTAAGGGTAGATAAGCGGTTCATTCGGGGAACGCCCATTCCAGGGCTGTTGACTTGTGGGTGCGAGCTTGGCCTCAGTCCGTTGATGGCGTATCTCATCAACCGCAAGGGAATACGCCGTAGCCGACCCTCATCTTCAGCCCGTTGCCTTGATTTCTCACCATCCGGGTCCCACCATATCCAACTATACTCCGCATGTGAAGATCTCCAAAACATGAACTTTCTAGCCCAGCGGAACTCCTCTTTCCATCGTTCTTTATGATAGTTATATTCCATAGTGGGAATCCATCCGTACCATGCTCTAACGTGATGTGAAGCTGCACTCCGCCCTCCTCCGGTCACCCTTGAGCGTGTGAATGATCGTAGAAATGTCCCTAGTTTCCAATAGAAAACACCGAGTATGAAAATAGACACGGTTCCAATGAATAACAGAAGGAAAGTTCTCAAATCGATACGTTCATCCACGGGCACGGCTCCTCCAGGGCCGTTTGGGTGGCGAGGTGGTTGAATGATTTCCCGACGCTGAAGAGAGATGTAATGATCATATATGGGAGCCATGGATTTTCGGTCTTGGTAATGCAGAACATCGGTCACAAAAATACCACCAAATTGCAGGGTCGAGGGTAACGAGGGTAGCGAGCGTATGAACATCCAGTTCAAGGATCTTGCCTAGATGAATTCAACTGTAGCTGAAAAACGAACGTGTTTGGCCTTTGGGATAGCGGGTGGACTGTCGGGCTCAACCCGAGCGGTTTCGACGTCCGTAGGCTCTTGACCAAACCAGTCCGCAGCCTTCCAGGTAGCGAAAACAAGTAGAACAATCAACAGCCAGGAGGCAAAACTCGCTATAACGAGAAATAGCAAATGTTTCTTATCCATACATATGGGAGGTTGGCCTGTGGGCCGGGTTGAAAAAGAGTGCGGCACAGCGTCAAACAGCAATTAGTGGTACAAGTTAAATGATAGAGGATCCAGGCACCAAAGAAGTGATATATAAGGGCAACGAACAGGCTTCTTGTCAATATCAGCCTCTTCGATGGTTGATGTACGGAATATCATCAAAGTTCCCGCCTCTGTTGTGGTAGGAGCAACCAGGTCCTTGGTAGTTCTTTCTCTTATTCGTACTTTCCCAGTGTTAACATCTCCAGTAGTTCTTTCCGTTCCCCAAAAAAAAGGTAAGCTACCTCTCTTATCTATCGAATTGTCTTTCATTTCTGATAAATCCATCCAGGCTGTATATAAGGTATCATCAGCATGGGAAAAGGAGAAAATCCCCTGATGGCAAAGAAAAGCCTGTGACGGAGCATTTTCTCTCTTGACAAAAACATTGTCAATAAATATCCTTTTTCGGATATCACGGAGATCAGCCAACTGAAAGCTTTCTCTTTCTGCTGGTTGAAAAATAGCAGACGGGTATTAAAAATAAACACAGCCCCTTCTCCAGGTTTTGGCCTATTCTATCACCTTTGCGATCATGTTGTGTAGGCGAGATATTCATAACGGATGAGACAAGGCGGACTATCATGGCTCGGCTTCTCGGAATCCCTGAACACGTCCGTTGGTACATTGAGATGTGTTTAGGCCCCATTGGCAGTGGAGAGCCAAGTGAACCCAAGGCCAGCATCAATGTCTCCCCTTCAGGTGACACTCTGATAATTAGAGTCCAGACTCCATCTCTGCACGGTACAACTCAACATCTGCCGTATTCAATTGCCTGCTTCTAAAGTCATGACTTGCCATGCTGCTAATAATTCATATCTTATACAGCCAGAGATGGAGGGATAGACCCTTTCAGATGCCAGTTTTTCTAGGCATGTAATAGTTATTGACTATCGACAAGTCTTCGGCATTCATGGGTCAAGCAAAAAGCCTAGAAGTACCATGCACGCCAACAAGCTGGGGACTATCCTGGCTGCCTAAAAACACATCCGTGGTCTATAAAATAACGTCTTGTTGACTTTGATGCATCGCCAAAGCGGTTGCTCCTCCAAACAGTCACATGACCCACAGAAAGGTGCTTGGCCTCTTAGGCAACCGAGCCCTCAACCACCACATCAAGCCATCCTTAGTGGTGTAGAGGTAACATCCGAGTCTCTCACACTCGTGCCCGGGGTTCGATTCCCCGCTAGGGAGCGCATTTATTTCTTTTTTATTTCTTTTTTTCACCACCACCACCTAGGTGAATATCTTTTTACTATGAACGACATGGAAGAAAGGACCAGGCATCTTCTTTCGATTCTTATCAGATGTGCTTTGACTCGCATACATAAGTTACTGGCGCCTGCGTGCCGGGCATCCCCAAACTCGCCCCTGCATTTACATCCACCCCAGCCAGCTTCTAGCCGATTGTTTCTAACAGGGATCATATCCCGAGTCTGGGGAAGCCATAACTTCCTCGGCTTGTTCCGGGTAATCCGGTCGTGCCAGCAGGCTGTCCCTAATGATCTTGATGGCTCTTGATGGCTCGCGGAGTATGTCGGAAGAGGGGAGTTATGTACCCTTGAAGCCTCGCAGCTTAATACCTGAGAGCAGGTTGACATTCAGGCCAGCCATGCTACCTAATAATGAATGCCTTATATAAAGTGTGAAGTCCAATAGGAGCCTTGCAGCTTCGCCTATTGACTTTCGCCCTGGGCTTAGAGACGCAGATTATATTAAACGGTTACCGGATAGGCATATAAACCGACTTTATATATATCCGTGCATCTGCAGTTTGAGATCAGACCTCCGAAGCCACAATATATATATTGGTAAATGGGCCTACTTGCCTGTTCTATATGCAAGATTCTTGATGTCAACCTTGTGCTTTTCATGCTCTGATATTCTTTCTCCAACCAAGGGCCTTCTATACCTGGCCATCTCCCTGGATTCTGCTGCAGATATCAACGAGAGGTATATGGCACCTCCATGGAATAATATACCCAATATCTATGAAACGAGTGCTTCCTCCCGGATTGCCGACATGGAATTGTGCTGGACCTAGATGGCAGGGTCTCGGATTAGAATTGTCATCACGGCGGGAATCACAGACCGTGGTCTATAGAGCTTGAAATTATTCAATCTCTGATGGCCTGGAAGTGCCCTATATTTCTCATCCTCTATGACTTCTCTGGATATAAATAGGGGCTCATGCTCCAGTCCAGAAAGTGATCTCCATCAACCAGAACAATTTCGACAACAGCTACAGTTGAACACTTCGAACAATCACACTCCAAACCCGTGAAAAACGCAGGCACCTCCCGTTTCAAATCTACAACAATGCATTTCATTTCGCTGATTACCCTCTCTCTCGTCGCTCTTGCGAACGGCGCAGCATTGAAAGAAGAGGCAACTCCCGGCAGAGGCAACAATCTAGCTCCTGCTCAAGTCTGTAACGTCGGTTACAACTATTGCGGATGGTATCTTGCTAGCGGCCTTGGTAAGTATTTTCACCACCTGCCGTGGCTGTCCTTGCTTTGCCCTAACCTAAGCATTAGGATGGGAAAACGTCCCTGACCTCAATGGTCTGTACGATTGTCTCTCTCCTACCAGTGCCAGATATCTAGAGCACTGCACCAAGGGATGCGCGAGCGGCTGTGCGCACTGCGCATGAACGGAATACTTCACGGCTGCTGTAGTTAGATGGGTTATTTCCAGTCTGGACGATGTGATATCATGATGTTGGTAGCTGAATAGTATAGCCGTATCGTGCTGGGTTCAACACGCATCACAGATACAAGGGATATCTAATATAGGCCTTGAAGGTGTATTCTGTATCCTGATATTCTTGATATTCCATGCAAGTAGAAGAAGTTGCTGTCGTGATAGATAGGCTTAGTCATCGGTGTTGATGTCGATTTCCAGCGACGACGACGACGACGACGACGACAGCGACGAATTCAACGACACTTCTCGCGATGATGAAAAACACAAGCCATGAAAGACGCAAAATGCCAGCAATTGACAGTCGTTCGGAACTCCAAATATGCCGGTTTCCGTGCGGCTCCGCGGACATGCCGTCCAAGAACAGCGCACAAGATGGAACATCCCTGAATACGAGGACGTTTACGGAGATCATACAACATCTCGATCCACCCCCGAAATCCGTCTATGTTGTCCGGCCACGGCTATATCTGCCGAGTGATCAGGAGCGAAAAGACGATAATCTTCCAGGAAACCGCTCAGAGGGACGAAATGCCGCTTCCGAGGAGTTAACAGGTCGTATTGGACTTCCCCATGTTTCTTGAAGGATCAACACTGCGTCATACTGTGGTACCAGGGAGGTACAACAACCAAGGAACGCTCGTACCTTTCGAAGGACCCGGTAGGGCTGAAGATGAGCGTGCCGAGAAGATGCCTGAGTGCCTTTCAGTTGCTTCGTTCTCTGAGAAGTTCGACATAACAAGCCGGAGTGTCGGGCCAATGTCACGCGGGAGTCTTAGTGGTATGGCATTTCGGCGTGAGCTGATTGCCGCAAGCCCGCCCAGCTGCTAGAACGAAGTCAAACTTGCATGCGATTCCTTGCCAGCGTGGAGAGAAACGGCTTGTTTGCTAGCAAATTCTTGCGCACGCCGAGCCAGGTGACAACTTGACATGCTTGGACATGCGGCTCAAGAGACGCCCGGCCGCGGCCTGAGTCCCTGGTGAAGAGATATTCACTCTCTCGCTGTCGTATTTATTGCTTCTCCGGCCATGACAAAGGTGCCGGAGCCGTGGACATAGACATAAAGGGAAGCCCAGATTCACTGCGTCTATTCTTAGCTGAACCAGCTTCTCCACAGTTGGAGATCACCCCCGGCCAAAAGGGGAGAGGTTAGGAATCGTTCACAGCAGCTACATACGTCACGGCCAATGACCGTTTGTGTGGATGTCTCAAGCGTTCGTCTAGTAGGCCATTCGCAGATAAGTCATTATTGACCGGCTCGTTCCAGCGCATCCTCGCTTGAATTCGAGAGCATAAATACAACCGGATCGCCCCCTCGATTATTCTTGTGCTTCCCTGTTTATTCACCGACTACAGACTTCGAGCCCTAACTAATAGTGATCTGAGACATCTCTTATGACGCAGGGCGTTGTGACTTTCCACTCTTTTTTCGTTGGATTGCTAGACGCAAGAGTTTTCCCTGCTTGATTTCAGTCCTGCTCGTAACTATACAACGTACCTTGCCGACCGGATTTGCAATTGATTTGCACGGCTCAAGTTGCTGGACGACATATCATCTACTTCTATATACGCTAGTTCATTTGGACAAGAGAAAGCCACAGCAACAATGCCTGATCGCCCACCATTCCTGGCCCAGACGACTCAGTCGACCGCTTCCTCCGTTCCAAGCCTCTCTACTTCCACAACCTGCTCAGGGAACAGCGATACGTCGAAGACTCCCCTTCACTCTTCGTCGTTGCCACACTTCTTCCACCGTCACAGCAGGGGATCCAGCCTGGGCGGAACAACCTCTCCGCCAACTGCAAGCTCTCGCCTGGAGCCACCCACCTCTCCCTTCCGAGGCCATTTCTTCAGCTCATTCTCTCACTCCCGGTCTCGTTCCCAGTCTCGACCGAAATCCCCTGCTCCAGCTCCAATTGATACCAGCACATCTCATCTCCTAACTCATGGCGGCCAACAGACTACTTCGCCCACACAGATGATGAGCCCGGAGCTGAGCACGCCGGACTCGGCGGTGGACGAATGTCAGAAGAAGAAGCGCCATTCTCGCAAGAGCAGCAGCTCTAACCACAAGAGACGCAGCAGCACTATGACGCAAGTTGGCAGGCATGGAAACGACTGGCTATTCAATGGTTTCAGCGTGAGAGACCATGTTGGGAAGTTTCTAGACCATGACAAGTAAATAAGGGACGGGGGAGTTTTTTTAGTTATCAGAGGCAGGTCTCCCGATGCCTTCAGTGAGGGCTTCTGTTTTTGATTTTCTATTTTGCCTTACGATGATGAAGTTATGACCTTTTGTTTCGATGGTATTGACTCTGACATAGCCTTGTCCCGTCTACCTGACCTGTTTCCACTGCTAGTTATGTGGTGGGGAGGCTCTGGTCTTTCTTCCCATATCCATTCATCTGGAATGATACTGCTGGTAACATCAAAAATACTACATAATACTATCAATACATTACCTCTTCTACTAACAATCCAATTAATTATTACAAGTATTACAAGACACATGTAATCTTTTCAACAAGATTATCCTCCCGTATACTCATAAATAACCGGGAGAAAATTATACAAAACCAATAGCAGATAGTTACGTGACTCCAAAGGTCTGAACCTCCTTAAATCACTGGAGAATAGCAAGTAGAGCCTTCTCATAATCCCCTCTGGTCTCACCAGCAACCCGCGACCTCAACGGCTTGCCATACTTCTTCTCAAACTCCTGCTTCACTTGTTCAAGATGGTGTTTGTTCCAGTGAATACGCACCAGCCTCTCGATCAGAAGGCAGTCGTTAGTGCCCATGCCAGCCATGGTATCTTCCAACGCCAGCACATCATGCATGACAGGCTGAACTGCCTTGCCAAGCATGTACACCAGTGCATCACGGATATGGCCAGAGAAATGGCTTGTGATCTGCACGCTGAGAGCGGTGTTGTGCTTCTTGGGGAAGTCATCGCAAAGCGCACGGATCTGGTTGTTGGATCGCTGAGTGAGGATCTGCCAGACTGTGTTCTTGGGCACGCCTATGTTGCCTCCCATGGCTCCCCAGAGCTGCGACATGTCTTGGTCATGCTGGTACTGGTTTGGAGGAGTACTTTCTTCGCAGCGAGTTGCGGCTAGAACCAAGTTGAAGAATTGTTCTGTCTGCATGGACAGGTCACCGCGTACATCTGCCTCGAGGGTACGTCCGAAGGTGGCCTTGTATGCTGTCTTGATGGCATTGATGTCTGCGTTGGAGCGGGAAAGCAGAACATCATTGAGCAGCTTTTCATTGGTGCCCATGCCCTTGATGGCGCTGTTGATAGCGTGGACATCCTGCATAAGGGGTCCGCGTACAAGAGCCATCATAACATCTCTAAACTTGCCTCCGCATTCCTTTTCGATATCCTTTTCCAGGTTGCGCTTGTGGCGAGAGTTGAAGGTATGTGAGATAAGAGCCATTTGAAGCGGATCTGGCTTTGCGAGAACTTCTATCAGTGTGAGCTCGTCAGTCCCGAAGCCCTTCATGGCTTTGCGCAGAGTGTCAGCTTCTCTACTGGCGTCTCCCTGTGCCATCTGGCCTGGCACGTAGCCCGGAGATGGAGGTGCTGGTGGC
The DNA here is from genome assembly GCA_003664465.1 of Trichophyton mentagrophytes. Classification (NCBI taxonomy): domain Eukaryota; kingdom Fungi; phylum Ascomycota; class Eurotiomycetes; order Onygenales; family Arthrodermataceae; genus Trichophyton; species Trichophyton mentagrophytes. The sequence goes on along the minus strand of QQSR01000032.1, from coordinate 100,800 downwards.
CCGCTGGGTGGTGCACCATACCCCGGCTGAGGCGGATATCCCTGCGGAGGGTAGCCCTGTGGAGGATAGCCCTGAGGCGGATATCCGTACGGCGGGGCGCCACCCGGGGGAGGGGCGCCATACTGTCCCTGCGGAGGAGGAGGGCCACCTTGAGGAGGATAATGCCCTTGAGGGGGAGGATGCTGTCCCTGCGGTGCGTAGTATTGGCCTTGCGCGCCTCCAGGGGGAGGATGCTGGCTTTGCGGAGGGTACTGTCCTTGTGGTGGTGGCTGGCCATGAGGAGGATAGCCCTGAGGAGGGTATCCCTGAGGCGGCGCACCACCCTGCGGTGGATAGGGGTACTCTAGACATATCGTAATTAGTATGACATGGCTTCACTAATAACTAATATGGGTTAAGGGGGGTGGTGCGTATAGGGGGCTGGTTTGGGCGCAACCTACGGCCTGGCGGGGGATATCCAGCCATGACGGAAGCAGAAACGAGCAAGAGCCGAAGTAACTGGTCCGGCGTATAATAATTAGCGACCTTATGCTCTCCGTAACTGATAGTGAGTTGCAGCAGTGGTGCGAGTGAACTGTGCAGCTGGTAAGGTGTTGCTGCAACTTGCTGGGGGGTCTGCTGGGTTAGTTAAATAGTCGATCTCAACCCATGATCCTCCAGCCCCTCCACGGCGGCGCTTCTCATCACGAACGCCAATACGCTATTTCTCGTGTTTACATCCACCGCCAACGCTGGCTGTGGCAGTGCCTGTTCTTGTCCTGTCCTTGGTGCTCTCTTCTATCGCGGCAGGCAGTGGCACCGCCGTCAGTTAACGCAGCTGTTGGCTCTTCGTCGTGGCTGTGGGTGGGCTGCCTTGAGCCCCTGAAAGCGCTGGAGCAGGCAGACAGGGGGACAACAGCAGCTGAACAGGCGGCTTGGGTGTAGCTTGCATGATAGCGACAGCGAGCATGCAGACAGTCTATATCTTGTCTACTTATTTTGAAGTCTGCTCTCGAATAACTTGAACGGCAATGCTGTATAGCATCAATTTATATACTGAAATAGATTATTTTGATCAAATATGGAAAAGCTCAGTAAGTTGGCCGGAAGAAGTCGTCAAATCATATAATATGAGAATAGAATAATCAAGTCGTAGAGCTATATATCAGTTGAGCTTCTTAGTGGTTTGCCCGTTCGCAACAGCAGCAGTCGCAAGAGCAGCCTTGATCTCTCCCCAAGCAACAGATATCACCCAGAGCGGAACAATGACCCAGAGGACGTTGAAGAAGACCAGGTACAGCCACAGATAGACCGGATCGCTCGTCTCCAAGCCAACACTGCCCGAGAACCACTCTGGCCCAAAGGTCATGAAGCCGCCATACAGCTCCCCCACGGCCAAGATAATGGATGAAAACCACAGACAGCTAGAGTACTTCGCTTTGGAAGCACTTGTCGCACTCGGGGAGGAAGACCGGGTTAGCAAATAGCAGATATAAACTGCCAGCGGGCCCCCGATCAACACCGTCAATATCTCTAGGCAGACCACGCACAGGTCAGCACCCAGCCAGCGCGCATCCGCCTTGCCGTACTCCTGCCACATTCTAGCACTGGCTCCTACGCCGTAAGCGGGACCGTAGGCTCTGTCTGGCCTGTTGAGAAAGTAAGGTGGTCCATAGACGCCGGGGATGGTTTCGTCTGGTTGCAGCTGCTTGTAGCTGAAGAAGCAGTGGTAGAGGAATGATCCCTCAATCAAGAGATGCGTTCCGGCATCGTAGGCGTGCCAGAAGAAAAGGAGGCGGTTGCGAAACTGGTTGGAAGGGATGAGGGCGGTGCCTAGGAGGTAGGATAGGGGCATTATTGAGAGGGCGGCGGTGATGGATAGAAGCGTCGGAACGTCCGCAGTAAACGCTGGGACGGCGGTAGAAGTCGTCATCTTGTCCCTTATCGCTGTCTCAATTCAATGAGGTCTCGAATAAAATATTGCTTGTGTCGTGGGCTACGAGTTGTTTAGAAGCAACGCTCCGGATGGGAAGCGTTTTTGTGTCTTTTCCTTTCGACTCTGGCCCAATGGTGAAATGTACAGCCTGGGTATCGGCCCTCGTCGCCCTTGTTCGTCTCCCCTTAACTTTTCGCAATCCCTATTGTCCCATTGTCTTCAAATTGTCTTTGTCGTATTCTTTGTTGTCTTCCGTTCTTCTTCTTCAACTCAAAATAACCAGCCGAAATGACGATTACGTGATATAGATTTAAACTGATTAGTCATATTTTAACCTTAATTGGATCAAGGTTAATCCGTAATTCTATTAATAAGCAATTCTAAACTTTATAATAACACCACCGCATTTCTCCAGACTTGAATCGAATTGAAGAGTTCTTTGTCTATGATGAGATGGCTAGAGATAGGTATATAATTAAAATACAGTCGATGGGTTGAGCCAGCCACCAAGCCGCAAATTTATCCCACGTTCTAAGTTTGTTGATCCGTCAGACCTCACATCAGTCTCCTCCAAATCTCGAAGTACGTTCTCTATATATTCACCGGCGCCGCTAAAATGCATGATCTTTGCGATGGCTCGATGGACACCGAGGAGTCGAGCTGATGGCGGGTCAATGGTCTGACTAGGGCTAAGTGACAGCAGCGTGCGGGTGACTGGGAATAGCGGATCGCGTAGAAAGGGACATTGCTCCATTGAGTCAATTCTATATTGATACTGGGTGCTTGTTGGCTCGAAGTATATCCGGAATTCACCAAACGCCCGATGGTGATCCTGCGTCAGTGTAAGAGCATTCAATGGGCTATCAATTTTCGGGCCGTCAATAAGATGAATAATGCCGGGGTCAAACATATCCAAAATCCGGAGTACATTCTTCTTCGAGTCGCTCTACAACATTGTGTTAGTGTGGCAGAAGGCACGGGGTGCATTCCAGCGGACTGGACGTACTAGATCAGTGTCCTGAGATGCAACTGCAGTTAGACAGTGCGGCAAGATATGGGCAACATCCAGGTACTGAAAATCGTCATTTCGTTTATTCTTTAATAGATTTCCGTCATCATCCTTAAAATTATCACCATCCTGCTTCCACCGCCTGCTGGCTTCGCTTTTATCAAACTTCCGAGAAACTACGCATCGATGGCGATCACGCACAAGACAATCTCGCCGCAGGATAGATACACGTTGCGTCGTTTCGGTAGGCGTGGATGGCTGTATCGAGGATAGTGACGAGGGGGTTGGTTGTGGGGTCTTCACTGATGAAGCTCTGACTGAAAAATACCGAATTAATTTGTGATTCTGCTAATCAGAAAGTACGGATGGGGACATACGTGGGAGAAGAAAATTTTCGACAATATATTCAGCAAATTTTTCAGAAGCACCATTGACGTCCTCCTTTTGACTCTGGTCCCAGGTAGAAAAATCGTCGGAGAACGACAAGGCAACCGTGATTTCTGGCTCCGTCAAATCCGTTACACCTGGGCATAGGCTCTCATAAAGGAATGAGAAATAGAATGAGAGAAACGCATCTTGAGCTTTAACATATTCGAATGTGGACTGGATAAGTAACGCCGGTCTAAAGCCGTGGCGGATAGTCTGCTCGACGCCGTAGAGCTGGACGAGGCTCCTGAGAAGTGTTGTTGCTCTTTGATGCTGCTGGGAATTTAGTGAAAAGGGTGTAGAGAAGTTTAATACCCCTTCTAAAGATGACTGTTGCATATTATAGAGCTGGTACGGCGAAGGCGAGCGGCCTGATGAACCGCGTCGGGTTAGCACGTAGCTTTACTGAAAGAGGATGGATGGAACCTATGAAGTTGGCGGGCAGAAACAACGTCATGTCGAATTGATACTCGACCGGGAGCACCGGGCCGCTTTTTAATGGATTGGAAGTCTTCAGTCTTCAGCAAGCTGAAGAGAACTGGTAGCAAATTGACCCCATCTCCGCTTCCTCGGAACTTGATTAAAGGACGTGGTTACTGTGAGCTTAGTCAGCATATGCTGTTGCCGGAGCTCTTATGGCCTCCCATTATTGGTCATGTGACACTAAATTTAAGCTGCTTATTCATACAGACTAACCTTAATTGGATCAAGGTTAATACGCAACTCTATTTATAAGCAATTCTAAACTTCCCAATTATACAAACATCCGACGAGAAGACGAAAAAATTGGATTGAAAAGTGAACCATGTTAGATGAATAAAGAATTTGGTACGCAAGACATAAATTCAAGATGAACATATGATAATATTCTTCCTCCGGAGTTAAAGTGGCTTAAAATTTCCAGAGTGTGGTTTGGTACTTTGAAGACTAGAACTAGTTCCTCGGTCCTCGAACAAGATGTTCCAAGACACGGATGGATACCTCCTTTCTCATCCCATCTTCCACCTCAGGAAGGACATGTTTCTTATCGTATAGCCTCTCCCCCTCGTCTAGTTCATGCAGGTACAGCCTAGCCTGCATGTCAATGTCTCCTGTCACGTCCAAATTGAATCGTTCAGTCTCATCTAGATGACTGGTAAGATGGGCGAGCATGAGCCGACTGGCCTGAGCGTTGGCATCATTGCGGAGTATAAAACATTCAGACATCTCAGTGTACTTTGTGCTCTGTACCCCAGCTTGGGTAGGGTGCTCACTGGTGGTATTGCCCACGGGGGTGGCTCGGATTTGCTCGATTATGGTGTATATTTTGGTAGGTATACGTTGCAGTTTAATCCTCTTCTTGCGTTTTACCGGTTCTTCGTGTATTTCACGTTCAACTCTCACTATTACCGTGCGACCTGATGCAAACTCTACGGCTTGTTCAGTGAAGTCTTCTTCGAACGTTGCGCGGAATTCCATGCGGGTGCGTTCCTTTAAGTTGCTGTAACAGGCTGATATCTGGTCTCGCATCTTGCTCTCTGCACGAAGTCTGCTCAGGTGTGACGATATATAGACGGGCGTTGGGCCTGGATTTTCTGGGCCAATCTCAGTGCGGAAAATATGGTAGGCCCAGACGGGTTCCGGGGCGTCATCCTCCTGAGCCTCCTCGGGATCCTCATCGTCCTCTTCGTCATCTGTTGTTTCGACTTCCATACCAGGTTGGTCATCTTCCTGTATTGGCTCATGTTGCTTAGCCGCATGGCTAGTTGAACGTTTTCTTCTTGATGATGGCGGTTTGGGTTCATCGGGGTCCCTGGGAGATGTGCTCATCTCACTAACATTGGCTTCTGCCGATGTATTAACAGCCAAATCATCCCTCTTCTGCACAACATTCTTTTCCAGAGCCATTTTATTAACAGACCAGCTGTACTCCCTGCGCTCGATATTTTGTTGGATACCACGCAACCTTCCCTTCTCTATGCTAGTCAGGGGTATTTTTGCATCAAATTTCGCTTTAAGGTTCTCAAACTCCATCTTTTCAATACTAGACCGTTCATTCATTAGACCAATTTGTTCAAGCCTTTTGAAAGCTGCTTCTATAGCATCTAGTCTTTCCAGACAGGCTGCATGCTTTCGGTCCACAGGTAAAAAGCTCTGAGGTGTCCATAGGTTTTGCTTGCGGCGAAGGCTCTGGGATCTCCATGCCGCGTCCGAAGGCCGGATGGGGGTTGGAGATGGTGGATACGGTCGCTGTTGAGAACTAGGCGGTGGAAGGGGTGCAAATATTGTACGCTTTTTTTTAGCTGCTTCTTCCGCAAGGCGTAGCTGTAACCACGATTCAGCTTCATCATCGCTCATACATGCTTGGCTAGAGCTGGTAGAATGTTGAGATGATTGGGACAGCTGTTCCGCCTTTGTTGGCTCTCGATCAAGTGGATTCGTGCTTTTAGTGGAGCTTAGATCGTCAATTTCCGGAGCAGTAACAGTTTCCTGGCTATTCTGGGTTAAGCCCACAATTTCAGCGGGTTCGCTTGTATCCTGGCCTTCAATATCATCGTCGTCTTCGTCTTCTTCGGAGCTGGTGCTACCATTAGAGTCGCTTTCGTTGCTGTCAGCGTTAAAGAGGTAATTGAGATTAGCAGGAGGTCTAAAATGCTGTTCGTCGCTGCTTCGTTGGCTAGATGGGCTTGGGCGGGAGATTTGGCTGGATCGTTGTGCGTATTGCTGCAGGGAAAGACGACCAGTATGACGGCCAGCAATTGAAGTAGAGGAACGAGGCTGAAGACCGAAGGGCTTGCTGGCCTGTATATTTTTAGTACGGAACATGCTTGAATTTAGCGTTGAGTTCAGCTACTAAGTGTGAGTAAAGCCGAATAGGTGTAGAAGATAAGAGATGTAGGTCTGTGAACGGTAATAGTTTGAGCCAGAACTAGTGTGAGTAGGCAGTGAACGAGAGAAAAATCGCACACCGAAGATGTAGCTGGCAGCGAATGTGAGCCGTAGGTGAAAAAAAGGTAAAATATCAAAGTATCTCATGTGAAGATGATCAGTGATATCTTAGCATGTAGTATCCAGTTCAAGTGAAGTTATCATGCTTTGGCATATTAGTATATTGTAGATAGAGTAGACTGGATATCAAAGGATAAATGTGAGCCTGGTAACATCCACCCATATATCCGAGGGGCCGTAACGATATCCAAGGTAGCAAAGATATCCTTAACTGCAAGATGGAGAATCATGAAAGGAGCGCCCATTTCGTCTAAGGAAAGGCCCTATCCCTAGAGTTAAGGATATAATCCAGAGGTATAGTTAGCCATAAGCTCAAGGCTTCCGGGGTATTATAGCCATCCCATGACATGATATCTTCAGATGCAATACCAACGTCCATCCTAAGCCTCCAGGTCATGGATTCTTTAATAGGTGAAGCGATATGGGTACTTTATATCGGATTCTTGCCAGATGAGCCTGCTTTTCATTGCATTGATAGTGGGAAGCGTAACTCCACGAATACTCATCAGATATAGCATGCGTTGGTCACTATATCCCGATGGCATGAAATCACTCTATGACAAGTTATCTTTGGCCCTTTTAATCGTCATTACCGCCGTGATCTCGGGGTATATCCATTCTCAACAGCTGCGGTCGTCTTGTGTAGTCTCCAGTATAAACAGAGGTTAACATTTACCCGCGGGCATCTTCGCAAAGCCAGAGGCGCAGTTTAACGGGCTGTACCTAGGGTTTCCTCTCTTTATCTAGCCCACAAGAATTAGCAATATCCATAATATGATAATATAAGAAGTCTTCTAACTGGTTCTCGTCCATCATCGCATCCTCAGCAACAGCGCAGGACTCTCCCACAACGCACCAAGGCAAACCCTGTCGGAGACCATCAAGCCCGTCAAACTGTCTATTCTGCATCGCGAATGCACCTAGTCAACAAGAGATGGGGGGAAAACAAGAACAATGGCCACGAAGTCGCTTGTTTTGCGTGTCTTGTGTGGGGGTGTGACATATTTTTGTCTCAGGCGAAGAAACATCTTGGGATTCTTGAACATCCGCCAGCAACAACCGACGACACCACCACCACCACCACCACCACCACCACCATCACGACCACGATGATGCTATGCCAGTGCTAGCGAGGACACTCGATATTACTTCGGCTTTCGTATCTCCTCCTCTGCGGTAGCTGGCGTCTCGAGCGAGAAGCCATGCTCGACTTTGACCGGCGGTAGACGCATACACGGGGATTGGGACTGCGGTCCGCTTGTTTATACAACTACATATACCACACCACAGCCGCTCTCTGGGAGGATGGAAACCCCCAAGGAAGGCGGTTCGGCGCTGGTAGACTTGGGAAAAGAGCTGACTTGCTCTGTGAGTATCGTTTTTTATTTTATTTTTTATTTTAGCTACTACTGTTACGGTTGTTGCGACTGTTCTGACCGCAAGATAGATTTGCACCGAGATTCTCTACCAGCCGCTGACCTTGCTCGACTGCCTACATACATTTTGCGGATCGTGTTTGAAAAGCTGGTTCTCATGGCAGGCAGCGAATCCCACGGATGGCAACAGACCGCGGTTTACATGTCCGTCATGTCGGGCATCTGTTCGAGACACAAGACACGATGCGAAAGTGGCCACCTTACTCGATCTCTTCCTCCAGTCAAACCCGGATCAAGCAAAGTCGGCTGAGGAGAAGGAAGAGATCGCATCGGAGTACAAACATGGGGATCTCGTGCTTCCTGAAGTTGGGCAGATAGTGCGGTCTGCAAGCGATGATGAGGATGAGAGGCTCCTAGCCGAGGTCAGAGATATGAGTCTGCGGGATGTTCAGGGAGCCAGCGGTAGTGGAAGCGGCAGCAGCGGGCGTCGCCGACATAGTCCGCTGGCACCGCGCCCAAGAGGAAGATCAGAGCGCAGTCCGGGTGCACAGGCGAGGGAGCAGCGGGTGGAAGATGCAAGGCGGAGACGACGGGCGGAAAGGCGAATGAATGCCTCGCCGGCCATGCGCAATCCTCGAGACATGAGCCCGGACTCGAGACGGATTGAGCATCAGTCCAGTCTACGGTCACTTATTGGGTCGACGGGTGAATCAGCCATCGAGGACGAGATCCTACGCCAAATTGCAGAGGAAGGGCTGCTGGATGGCATCGACTTGCATAGTCTGACGCCTACGCAGGAAGACGAGTTGACGGAACGTATTGCGCAGGCCTTCAGGCGGCGGCATCGAGTTCCTTCTCCCACCCGCACCTCAAGGCGAAGAGAGAGCCAGTCACCAGCCCAGCCCCGGCCGGTATCACAGGATAGACAACAGCAGCCTCAGCAGCAACAACAGCAGCAGCAACAGGAGCGGTCTCCCAGTGCTTCAGCCTCTACGCCTCGGTCTCGAGAGCCTACTAGACGGGCTCCACCGACCTCTCGACCTCGTCTTCTTGAGCCTACCACCGCTCATCATGCTGCAAACCACCGCCGAAGTGCCTCTGATCAAGGCACGGGCACTCGGAGACGGCGCACGTCGCCAACTCCCCCCACGGGCTTCTCCCTCTCCTCCGAGGCACTGGCTCAACCCGCGGCCCGCACAGCTAGCGGTGGCTCTACTGGAGGCTCCGGCGCCGGCTCTGCTGCGGGAAGTGGTCCTGCGGCTCCTGGGACTGGGCCGTCCCGCAGACGAGCCTCAAATAGCTCCCTTCCGCCGACATCACTACGGAACCAGGCAATTCCACCTCTTCAGGTCAACCGTTCAAGACGTCCTTCGTCTCCTGGAGAGCGGCAGCGTCGGCGGAGCCCTGCTGCTATCAATCCAAACGGAGGAAACATAGCTGTTGAGCCTTCTCCACCTGCTGCTGCACCATCCGTCGTCGGTGAAATTACTGGGCCCCATACTTCGAGCCGGCGTCAGACTTCCCAGTCACAGCCATCCACTCCAGCCACCGCTACGGCTGCTGCCAACACACAAGTAACCGCCTCTCCGCCGCCGGGGCCAATTAGACGAGTCTCAAACCCTGTTATTCTACCATCTACTCTGCCTCCTGTTCAGATGCCCCCTGAGCCTTCGATATCATGTGAACGGTGCGGGAAGAACAATATACAATATGAATTGCACAAAGTTTGCAAGCTTTGCAAGTCCGGCAATTATTGTCTCTGTGCTCGTTGCTATCGTCTCGGCCACGGATGTCTGCATTGGTTTGGATTTGGTCACGCAGCGCAATACTTCTTTGAGAAGAAGATGGCATCTTTGAACAAACCGTTGAACGAACAAGAACCGCCTCACAAGCTCACCTGGCGTAGGTACTTACGGCCACCGGAGGAGCGAGTAGAACAATCGTCGTCATCTTCCCAGAGCCCACGGTCTGCTCATGTGCCGCTTTCCAGACGAGTACAGATGGGCATGTTCTGTGATATGTGCGAGCGGTTTGCAGATGAATGTTTCTGGAAATGCAGAGAGTGCAATGACGGTGAATGGGGATTCTGTAACAAGTGCGTTAACCAGGACAAATGCTGCACGCATCCTCTGTTGCCGATATCCCGTGTCAAGGTGAAGCCAAAGACAGATGCACAAACGTCTCCACGAACCACAACCTCGCCTCCGTCTTCAACGGAAGCCGCCGAATACAGACCCCTCACATTCTCTACGCAATGCAATGTCTGTACATATCCCATCCCTCCTTCAACGACACGATTCCATTGCATCCAGTGTAACGAAGGTGACTACGATATGTGCACGAACTGCTATCTGAAGTTAGGCGCATCGGGCAAAATCAGCAAGGAAAACGGCCGAAATGGCTGGCGGCGGTGCCTACAGGGCCATCGCATGATAATTGTTGGCTTTGAGGACCACCGAGTAGGACAGATGAGAGTCGTCGTCCAGGGCCTTGTGGGCGGACACGCATGGAAGGACGAACACATCCCAACCCCCTCTTCCGGCGCCAGGAGAGATACCAGCAATAACAGCAACACTCCCATCAGTCCCGTCTCCGAAACCAACGGAACACCAAGCCGAATTGCCCTCCAACGACAAGACTCCGGCCGCTGGACATGGACCGAACCCACCGACTCAAGTGACAGCAACTTCAGGCAACGACGCAGACTTAACCGAGCCAGGCAACATCTCTCTTCTGGTCCCGAGAGTCCGTCGGACAGCTCCTCTTCGTCCCCCTTCCCGCTTAGCACCACCCGCTTCCCTCCATCAGGTGGCATCGGCCTACGCCTTATCGCCAAATGGTCACATCACCCTGAACCCGACAACAATGACGAGATAATGTTTCCTCGGGGTGCGGAGATCACGGAAGCTGAAAACATCAATGACGATTGGCTTTGGGGATGCTATGCTGGCCAGAAAGGGTTTTTGCCCGGCGGATACGTCCTTCTCATTGACGAGGTAGGCACCGATGGTCTCCGATGAAAGATAAAACGATGTGAAATGTTTTTTCTCGATATATTTTTTTTTTCTTGTTGATATCTTTCTTACTTCTTTTCTTCCCTTTCTATCTGTCCCCTTCCAGCTGGACGGAAGCACGAGTCATGACGAATAAGACGATGGATGGATACACATACAGGGATGACATTTATACACAAGGGTATATACTACAGCTAGATATAATGATCATGAGTTAAACGCCTTTTTCTTCTTATCTACTACCGAGCTCGTTAAATTAGTTAGCCATCTACATTACTTTCAGCAGGGCGGCAAATGAAATCCTTCGTGAAACAACAATCGAAACATATTGCGTATCAGTAGCCATACGTATTGAGCCCGACATCGGCAGGTCGGGCAATAAGCTATTCAAACCAATATATCTTGACTTTATGTCTGGTAGGAGTCGAAAATTGACAGGCATTAGCAGCGCAGGGAACAAGGCCAAGGGAACTAAGCGGTACGTACGCATGTACATATACAACGGCGCATTCTGCACAGCCTACCCGCTTAAATTGCCCGGCAAGAAAAAACCTGATATCTATATGCATAGAGGCAATAGATCGGTGTTCAACTAGTTACTTACCACCCGTCTGCCAGCTAATCAACCGTACGACGGCGGGAGATGCTATTGAAATTGCCCGAAGTATCAAAAGCCGACGGGCGAGTGTTCGTAAACAACAGGCCAAGTAGTTGCTTGTTGTTAGTATATACTTTGAACGACGTGGCCCGCGGGTCGTCGGAGGGCGGGAACTATAACTTCGTTCATGAAACGAATCGGACATGCTCGCATCCAGGGCTGAGGAGGGTATGTGTGTTGGGATGCAAACGGGAAAAGCTCGGTGGTGCCTGTATCGAGAGGGAAAAAAGGGAAAAGAAGGGCAGATGATGCTTTGGCGTGAGGCTTTTACGCAAGCTAATGTTACGCAACAGATTGCGCAGTGTTTTGTGTTTGTGTTTCTGTGTCTTCAAATGGGTCGTAGGAATGATATGTTTCGTCTTGTTGTAGTAGACGGAATATGCTGTGATGTGCATGTCTGGCATTAATTTAACGCCGCGTATCCGACCGTGGCATCACGCAGCTGTAGAAACAGGACAGAGTAGCACAGGGAGGGGAGAAGAATTTTCATACATACGAGCAGAAAATGCTTGGAGGTAGTAGTGTAATATGTAACCAGTTAAGGTGGTAGGAAGGAAGAAAAGGAAAAAAAGAACTTTTCATCACCACGGGCTGTCTATCTGCTTCTCGCTCGACTGGGGGAGAATTTTTTTCATGGTGGCGGCGGTTGGATGCGACTGGAACCTGATATGGGATTCGTATGTGCGCGCGCGAGTGTGTGTGTGTGTGTGTGTGTGAGTGGGGATCAACGTGAAAATCTTACTGAACTGCAGAGTTCTAAAGGGGTCTGGTCAAGGTCGTTTTGAGCGAGTGCAACCATGGCTTGGATGTTTGAGGACGGGACCGGCCGTACGTGCACGCAGCTGGTTCAGGGGGTGAGAGAGTCGAGCGAGCGAGTTATAGTCTGTAGTAAACTAGTGTGAACGAGAGCACGTAGCAGTGTGCAGAATTCATCTGAGCGAGGACCAGCAGCGGGAACTCGCATGAGCGGTACATGTATGTACAGAGGATCTTTTTTTTTTTTGCTCCTCGTCGGCCTTTGAGAAGTGATAGAAGGGAGCAAGAAGTCGGCTATGGACTGGAGAGGTAGAGGCCAGGTATATCTGAAGTCAAGGACGATTCACGTTGTACGCAAGAAGCACGTTATTGGACCTCCTTTTGGATATGCTTGCCTGTCTGATATGTCGCTGTGGTTTCTCCCTGATCAGAGCTTCCCGCAACACCTGCAGCCACCCCCGCCTGTTATCGGTCTGCTGTCCTATTTCGAGGGGAGATAGCCTGATGAAGAAGATGAAGATCTGTCTTGGGGCCGAATTGCGGCATTTGTCTTCGTAGGCCTGCATGAGCAGGCAGGGGTGAAGATGGGAGATAGTCCAAACGCGATGGGATATCAAACAGTTGGATGGGCCGATCGTTTCTATCGCGAGATCTCGACCCATGCACATTCTTTTTTTAATTCGAGTATATATTTTTAAATATATCCCCCCATTTGCCCGTACTTCTCGTAACCAGCTCTGGCGAACTAGTTGAGGGATGCATGGATGGATGGATGTGATGCGGGATGAGGGGAAAAAGAAAATAAATTTTATCCAACAGAGTCGAGAGAGTCAATGCAGTCAGGGCTTTGACCCCCTACCTGCTGGTTTGGTTTCTGATTCTGTGGCACTGTGAAGCAAATTGACGGACAGCCGACATGGGGGAAGAGAGAGGGAGGGAGGGGGAGCTCTTCTTCTGGGCTGGTTGATCAGAAAACCGACACATATACTCCGGGCTTAGCGCAGGGCCTACCCTAGGCAATCCCACCAATCGACGGCAGGACCCCTAGCTGTGATCTTCTCGAACAGCTTCTAGACGACGTCGGCTGGGTTTTTCTTCTCAGACATTTGTGTTCCATCGTGTATCAGACATTCCGCGGAGGATCTCATCGATTCGTTCAGGTCGGGCGTCAAGCTGCTTTGGTATGATTCGAGTTCGGTAAAACCCCGTCCCTTGGCGAGAAAAATAGTATTGAATCTGGACTCCAACAGGAGGAGACTTGATAGCCTGTGCGCTTTTTCGCTTTCTTGGGAGCTTGGATTGAGCTTTTCCCACTAGCTTGTTAACGAGCTTCGTAGGCCCCTCTACCACCCCCTCACGGAGTCTGAGTCTGAGTCTGAGCACAGGCAAGAAGGGTTCTGCGGTCTGCATGCTTCTGGGCCCCTCTGGTGGCTTAGTGAACGCGTTATCCCTACAGTGGGAGAGAGTTAAAATCTCCTTGAACCTAAGGGACCCTGTAAGGCTGTTGTGTTAATGGGGCGGATTTAATAAAAATAATAATAAATATGGGGATGTATATGGAAGTAAACAAGTACACACTGGTATGTATCGATATGAGAGATGCAGCGACGAGGGCCGATCAGTTGGAAATAAGGTTGGAGGGGTTCCCGCGAGGCGTGAGTGAAGCCCTGAGCCGGGCCAGGAGCACTGTGCACACGCATTATTGCTGGATAATCATGGTATAATCAGGGATTGTGAAGATAGCTGGCTTGGATAGACCTTATTGTCTGGGCGCGATGAAGCGAGGTCCTGTTCGAGGGGGGCTCGCTACGGTACAGGGAAAAGTGAAAGCTAGTCCGAGGCAATGAATGATACTGCAGCAACTCAAGCCGGATGTAAAATATGGCAAAAACCAAGATAGTTTATTGCCAGGGAATATCGCAGATTTCAAGCGAGATGCAACTTTTCCGATGTCGTCGTCGTCGTCGTCGTCGTCGTCGATGATTCTAAAAAAAAACAAGAACAAACGGCGGCTATAAAAGTCTAAAAGGCGGCTACTTTATCATGTGATTCAGCCGCGTTAGTCGGAGTTTAATAAGCGCCGTCTTTTATTTTTTGTTTTTGTTTTTTCTTTTCTTTTTCTTTTTCTTTTTTGTTGAGATGAAAAGAAAAAAAATCAAAAATCAAAGAAAAGAAGCAAAATAACTACATGAATGAAGAAATATGGACCATTGCTGACCCAGTTTAACTATTGACTATTCAATTAATGAGGAATTGATGGCTTTTGCTGCAGCTTTATTCAAAAGGTTCCCGGTCTTTATGTGAAGGTATACTTGATAGTTGGGTGGCTTGGTTACCACCCGCCTGCCTTTGAGATATCTTCTGTCCTACCTATGCTATGCGGCGTAGGAGATTACTAGCTAGCTAGCTAGCTTTTCTGCAGCTGTCTCTCTCTTTCTTAATGGAGAGTATTATACCCTGATAACGAACAGTTCGCATACGGACCAATGTCATGCTGTGTCGATGGTAACCCCCCTCCCATTCCCCTGTCTTGCTACGGTCGAGCGGGCCGACATATTGATATGCACCTGGTCACCAATCCCACGCACCATACTCCGAAGACTTGGATATTATGCCGAAATTAGGTGCTGCGAACTAGCAGGCAGGACGCGGGGATGATGGCGAGAGAGCGGTGTTAAGAATGTCAGTGCTTCGAACTCGCTTACGGACTTGGCCTTGGGGGTTAGGAGGTTGACAACGAGCCGGCTTGATTTGACGATAAGATGGTGATGATGGCGAGATGATGATTGATTCTCCACAGGCAGAGGGTAGAGGGTTTTCGTGGCTAAAATAGTTACGCGTCGGCGTCGTGAGAATGGGTGTTGATGAATGGCGAGTCGCGGTTCGAGTTCCACTGTATAGGAGTAGAGAGAGGGGACTTTTAATACGAAGCTGGGGAAGAGTCAGGCCATTGCTAGTACATTATTATTGGCATATAGATTGGCCTGAGTTAAAGGACTCTTGGAGAACGGAGACTGGAGACTGGAGAATGTGAGTAGGAGTAAGTAAGGATAAGCATCCAGCGTCCAACCCAGCTGTCTGGCACCGCGTATCCCTTCCCACTCCGTCCATCTCCATTTTGCGCGGCATCTCCGCTTACCCACTCGCGCATCCTACTGAAAGTTATCCGGCTTTGCTTTGCTTGTCCTGTTGTTCTGACTTGTCGGTCTGTTTCAAGGTAGAGAGAGAGCAGAAGCAGCGAAGGTTCAACCTTGACTTTGAGGGACTTGGTACGAGGTGTGTGTCTGGGTATGATGAAGGCCTTGGATAGACGCCGCCACGCAGGATGCAGAAATCATCGACATAAGAAGGCATGTCTGTATGTGTTAATGTCTGTATATGCAAGAGTATACGGAGTCAAGAGCGCCACAAAAGCTACCCTTGTCGACTCCGCGACCGGAGGGGCAGCAATTCGGCCAACCAGTAACCACAGGCCAGTGACCACACTATATATAGTTATCTCCCTGGTAGGTTTGGCCGGTGGGCTGGAGACTTCTTCCTTGCAGGCCGTGATGGAATTGCACTGGATGCGCAGTCGAAGTATGGGGGAGGCCGGGCCGGGCGGACAGTCGGCTCGCAATAATAACAATAATAATAATAACAATAACAATAACAATAATAATAATAACAATAACAATAACAATAATAATAATAATAACATTAATAATTGGCGAGTCATGGAATAGACCGGAGAAAAGCATCATCGTACGACGTTGACACTCGCTAGTTGATTGAGAAAGCGAGCTATTTAGTTGAGCTACCCAGTAAACCATTGTTGACTTTTGATAACCTATCCTGCCGGCTGAATATAGTGTCTCTGCCCTGTCAGCCCGTCTCGACAAGAAGATTTATCTCGAGAGCAAAGAGCAAAGAGCAAAGCAACGAGGAAAGCAACGAGCAAAGCGGAAAAACGAATCATTGCCACCAGAGATAAGAGAAGGGAAGAGGAAAAAGAGAAAAGTCTTTCCAACTTTCCTTGCATGCGCCGAGACAAGCAAGTAAAGTCGAGCCCCATCTTTGCTTTTTTCTCCTGCTGTCGTCTTTGCTTTTTTCATTTGTATGTGCATGGATGGTGCATGCATGGATGGGTGGATGAATGGAGAGCACTCGGACGTTTGGCCTGGTGGTGGTAGCGAGGGGAGTCGTAGTAGTAGTAGTAGGAGGAGGAGGGATGACTTGCATATCCATCCTTGTGCTGGGTGTGACGGGAGATAAGTAGGCCATTGGGCGGGCAGGACAGCGGTTGAATCGACCAACTGACTACAGCCTGGAGACACAGACGGTACTTCCTGTATACTCAAGTGTAGGTTACCTGCTTTGATGTGTAGTTGATGTTGATATCCCTCTCTCATCCCACCAGAGAGTCAGTATCAACACCACCTACATCATCGTACATCGCTTTATCTCCATGCAGGAAGAAGCCAAAACCTTGCGAGACCCTCACCGCCTCCCCCTTGCCGCGAAGGTATACGAGCAGGAGGGTGGAAGCGTCGGCTATCGGGGTTGCCAGAAGTACCAGTACTCGCGTACAGATAGATGGGCTAGCTTTAGTGATCAGTGAGTGGCTTGACCTCCGCCGCTTGATTGGCGTTCGCATGGCGTGATGCGAGAGTTGCTTAACCAGAGTTCTACCATCATCATCATCATCATCATCATTATCAATCATCTTGTAGTTAATTGCTGTTCATCCATGGGAAGAATCAGGCGTGGCTTGCAGGCGGAGGAGGGAAGTCTGGCTCGGTGTCTTCGATGTCTGTATCAAAAGGTCATCAGCCAGCGTCGTACGATAGACAGTCCACCGGGTGGTGCAACAGCAATAAGAGCAACAGAACCGAACAACCGAGCAATATAGCAACAGAACAACTGCTAGAGACGAAGTCCAAAGTCCAATCAATGTACCCGGTACCTTTCGCGCAGCGTCCAGGGCCAACTTCGAGTCGCCGCCCCGAGTTTCGCAGTGGGGCCGATAAGAAGAAGGCCGTAGTTTAGCCAGAGAGAGAGGTAGAAGACGACGAAGATAGTAAAGCAGTAGAAGAAGAGAAGAAGCGAAGTCTGGCCAGCTGCTCCGTGACTCGCCTTGTCCCTGTCACATCCTGGGCTGTTGCTGACCTCGCGAACCAGAGAAGAAGAAGCAGAAGCAGAAGAGCGAGTGAGCTGGTGGCGACCAGGTTGACGGCAAGAAATCTGCATCCGCCGTCCAGCTTTATTTTTACCTGCCTGCGTCCTCCGGGCGTCCTCTTTTATCAACGTCTTCCTCCCCCTAGCCGGCTCCGTCTTTTTTTTTCTTTCTTTCTTTCTCTTTTGCAAGCTCTTCTTCTTCTTCTTCTTCTTCTCTTCTTCTCGTCGTCGTCGTGGTTGTTGTTCTTCCTTTTTCTCTTCTTCTTCTTCGCCGGTGGATTGTCTCGCTCGCTTGGATCCATCACCAGCACCAGCACTGCGACTCCTCGAACACCCATTATATACCAGCCTCGTAAAGAGAAGACCTTGCTTGATGCAGTGATCAGTTCGACCTCTCTGTCTCGTCTGTTACTGCTGGGCTGTAAGTGGAGTTGTGGATCGACAGTCTCCATCGGCCACTACTACTACGACTACTATATCTCCTATCTAGATCCCTTGCTAACGGCCGCGTAGGAGAGCCAGGAAGAGACGAAACAGGCCGGATGCCATACATATCCCCTTCGTCCGCTCCCCCTTCGCCTACTGGAACCTCGTCGGCTCCCCCGCGAGCTGGACCGCCATCAGGCACCACCGCCACGGCTTCCTCGACCTCGACCTCGACCTCGACCTCGACGACTGCGGCAGCTGGATCTGCCCCTGTCCGCCGGCATGGACGTCACTGCTCAGAGCCAGCCGTGAGCTTCCAGCGGCCCTCCAGCAGCTCGTACCTGCACAGACATAGGCGCAGTCCCACCATCAGAGCCCCCGTGGCTCGTCTGCAGCAGTTCGAGGGCGGCAGTCATCAGGGCCACCACCAGCAGCATCAAGGGCTGGAGGCCTGGACGGCTCCCGGGACCGGCATGGGACTGGTGCTCTCTCCGCCGGAATCACGCAGCAATTCAAGTGACGAAGAAGAGAGCAAGAAGCTGCAGGCGGCCCAGGGGGCACCATCATCTACAACATCTACAACTAATTCAATGTCTACTACCGCTTCAGACCAGAAGAATGAGGGCAGCGGAAACGGGATACTGATCTATTCCGTGCCGGAACAGGCTACCCAGACCCCCGAGCAGAGTGACCAGGACGAAGAAGAGATGGCCCAGAAACCACCCATGCTCCGCAAAAAGTCCGGAGAGCTCGTCCGGCCAGCCATCAGACTACGACAGGGCAGGCCGCTCAGCATGCCCGGAACACCTACTTTCTCCAAAGCAGTGCACTTTGGGGCCCAGCTAGAAGAAGTCCGTCACTTCATGCAGCTCGACCGCCCGCTGGCCGTCAGTGCTGGGTCTTCTCCCGTCGAGGAATACGACGGAGACACCGAGTTCCCCTTTACCTGCTCCAACGCATCATGCTCTTCCGCACTATCATCAACCACACCCCTGAGCAAAGACCACTGGGAGGCCAGAGTGACCAATTTCCCCAGCATGCTTGACGACTCCCGGCTGAACAAGCCCGTTCGGCTCCGTCGAATCCAGCTCTGCCCCGATACCCACGCCCTGCTCGGCACGGTAGCAGTGGCCAACATCTCTTACTCCAAACACGTCTCTGCCCGCTTCACGCTGGATAACTGGAAGACCGTGTCCGAAGTCACGGCCGAGTACGTGCAGGCTGACGCTCCGTGCATCGACCGAGACGAGCGAGTGGGCTTCGACACCTTCAGCTTCTCCATCGAACTAGCCGACCAGCTCAGACACGGGATGCAGAATAAGACTCTCTTCCTGTGTCTGCGGTACAACGTCGGCGGACGCGAGTTCTGGGACAACAACGACGACATGAACTACCAGATTGTCTTTTCTCGACGGACATCTAACGGCTCTACTGCTTCTGGCTCCAGTGGCTCGGTCGGTAGAGATCCGCTGTTCAGAGCACGCATGGCCAAGGCGAAGAACGCACGAGGAGGCCGTGCTAAGCCGTTGTCGATGGTGGCCATGGGCATGAACCTGCCTATGAACATGCCTATCGCTCTACCTGACAACCTCAAGGTAGCTGTAAAGCAGCAGACACAGTTTGAAATCACCGCTTCGAAGCCCGGTGATTCAGACGTCGACGTCGACTCGGAGAAGGAAGGCTGGTTCCCGGACCCTGACTCGCCTACCAGGAAGAACAAGCTACGCACAAATGTCTTTGGAGACAGATATGACTTTTCTGCATCTTTGACTACCTCGTCTAGTTCTGCTTCTACTGGAAGTCCTGCTCGATACGGACATAAACACAGTCACTCCATGCCGCATCTGAACATGGTTGAGAGCAGCAGTGCCAGTGCCAGTGCCAGCAGCCCCAGCACCCCCAGTGACTCGGACGAGTCCCCTTCCCCCGTCGGCGAGAAGAGACTCTCCGACTTTCTATCCGACAGACCCAACCACCAGTCCCAGGTCTACAAGGAGCTCGTAGACCGATACTGCTTCGTACGTCCCTACCTCTATATATCTTTCAACTGTTTTCAATGCTAACCAAGGTCTAGTTTGGCTCAACAAAGTCCAGACGATCAGGCGTGTCTTCCAAGGACGGCACAGGCACAGAGGAAGTCGATGAAGACGCCTCGACGCCCACCATGCCCATGCCAATGAACATGAACATGCCCCTGAACATGCACCATCTCACCCGCCGCCTCTCCCCAGGCCCCGGCGGCCACTCCCCAGTCTCTACATCCCCCTCAGCTTCTACATCGACCTCTCCATCCGACACCGAGGGCCTAGCTACCCCTCCAGCATCGACGTCAGCATCGACTTCTGTCCGTCCTTCTTTTCCCTTTGGTCATCCCCGTCCGGCTTCAGAGAGAGGGATGCCCGCCTCTCCTGCCCCTGCCCCCGCCCCAACGGCGATATTAGGATGATCCAACCCCCAATCTATCCTACTGATCCCAATCCAACAGCATCGTCTATCAGTGACGAGTTCCCACCAACCACCATGACGCAGCCACGACAGCACTCTTAATTTGTCTATTTTTCTTCCGTTCCGTTCAGCAGGCATCGTATTTACTTGTTCAACCAGATTGCATTATTTTCTTTTCTTTTCTTTTCTTTTCTTTTCTTTTCCCTTTTTTTTTCGCTGACATCCCTCTCTTGCGTGCTCGTCGATTACGATACTTGCTTCCGCTGCATGCTTCATGTATTCATGTATCCTTTTTTTCCTTGCTCTTGCTTGCTCTTCCTTTTCTAGCCTGTCTTCTTCTTCTTCCGGCGCGTGGTACGGTCCGGCGTGGCGTCTTTGTCTTTTCATGTTTCATGGGTTCCGGAGTTTCCTCGTCGTCTTCTTCCCCTTTCTAATGACCCCCCCTTCTGTTCGGCCGTCCATGGCTTGGCTCGGCCCGGCTGGAAAAGTGTTCTGTTAACCTTACGTTACCTTGCGTTCTGTCTAGTTAGTTTCTACAGCTTGCTTGCCTGCGTGCTTGCTGCGTAGCTCCCATCAATATCAAGGGATGTCTACTATCTCTCTCTCTCTCTACTTCTTCTACTCTTTGATAATGAAGCCTTAAAGTTAAAGTTGAATAAACCTCCAAAACTTGATGTTCTCCACGTGACTCTTATGTAATATCTGACTAACAACCTTATCCCTCTTTTAGCAGCGAAAAAAAAAAAAGCAGCCAAAAGTCGCGTCGAAATCAACGAGAAAGAAAAACGCAGAAAAGCGAGAAGAAAAAGCGAGAGAAAGAAAGAAAGAAAAAAGAGCGAGAGCGAGAAGAAGCAGCGAAGGCGAAAAGCCGGATCACGCTCTGACTAAGCAACCACCTTCGCCCACTTTCTCCCGCTCGCCCACTCAGCCTTAGCCTTGTTAAGTCTTCTTCTTCTTTCTTAGCTAGCAAGATCACTCACCCCTTTCCTGCCCGCGTATATTAAGCTTGCCCTGCCCGCCTTCGCCCGCCTGCAACTTTTGCTCCTTTACAACTCTCTCACTTCATCGCCTGACGACACTCGACATCGCGAGCTGCCCACGTTTACGCGTCTGCTTTTATCGACTTTTCTTCATCGCGTTTATCGTCTTACTTTACTCTTCTTCAACATGACTGGACGTAAGTATCTCTCTTCTCGTTGATCGCATCGTCATCGTCGTTGTCGTCGTCGTCCTCGCTGCTGGTGGTGGTTCGAGATGGTCGTTTTGGGTGGTGAGGCTTGGCGGTGCAAGTCGCCACTCCGGCCGTTGCGTGATGTCCGTCGCGTCCACCACACGGCTGTCACTTACCTCTGTCCTTATATCTTTATATCTTTATATTTTATTCTATGCTGTCTATGAGTATCATGCTAACTCCCTGCAGGTGGAAAGGGAGGCAAGGGTCTCGGCAAGGGCGGCGCCAAGCGTCACCGAAAGATCCTCCGCGACAACATCCACGGCATCACCAAGCCTGCCATCCGTCGTCTTGCTCGTCGTGGCGGTGTCAAGCGTATCTCAGCCAGTAAGTCTATCGCTCTGTACGGAGTATATATGCTGTAAGTAGACTGCTAACTCCTCTTCTCCAGTGATCTACGGCGAAACCCGCAACGTGCTCAAGTCCTTCCTGGAGTCCGTCATCCGCGACGCCGTCACCTACACCGAGCACGCCAAGCGCAAGACAGTCACTTCCCTGGACGTCGTCTACGCTCTTAAGAGACAGGGCCGTACCCTCTACGGATTCGGTGGATAGACGTCAATCAGACTATCAGACATTCAGAGACGGGATGGAGTTTTTTTTTTTTTTGCCTTTTCATTTTACACTACTCTTTTAATTCGGAGGTGGGACGGACAGGTGGACTGGGTGGGCTGGACGGATTGCTGCATGGTTCCTTTGCGCTCTACTTAGCTACTTACGTGACTTACACAATGGAGTCTGGTTATCTTGCCTTTTAAACACTTCCTTATCCTTGCTGTCTCTTTCTCTCTGCTATAGCTGTAGCCGAGGCACGCTTACTCAGCTTCGGACAAAAGATGGCCCGTCAACACTGACTCATCTTACCCCGGAACCTCACTACCTGTCCCCTTCTGGAAGACGCCAAGACCAACTTAAAACACGCCAAAAAGAAAAAAAAAAAAAAAAGGAAAAAGCAACTTCATCTCGTTCTTATCACGACGACCAACACAAACGGACCAAGTTGACCGGGTTGACCAAGAGGACCAAGAAGAACGAGAAAGCCGGAGTTGGGGTTGCTGGACGCACGACAGGGACAGGCCCGCACGCACCCCAGCCAACCCGGCCAATAACGCTGATCAAGGAGGTATATTTTCCGCCTCCTAAGGTGGCCATCCAGGGGGACAAGCATCGCCCTATGCGCCAGCCGCGGACATATAAAATACATAAATTCCTGCTTAAAGTATAGGCTACTCCAACAACATCTCCATAGCCAGTACTGCTAGCCACCGGAAACAAGCTGTGAAGAACATGTGCGCGGGAAGAAGGTCGTAAAGTTGTTGCAGGAAGCCCACTCGGAGATGGCCCTTTCTCCTCTTTTCGCTGGCCCCCTTCTGCTGGGGTTAAAGTGACTGATCGTCGGCCGCAGGAGTGATCGTCATGCTACTTCGACCACTTCGACCACTTGCTCATCCCGGCCTGAACCGAAGTTGGCGAGGAGTCGCTCTAACCAACGGAGCCAATTCACGGAGTTGAGTTACCCTTGAGTTACCCTTTATTGCTCTGCGAGTCAGTCATTTAAGTCACTTCCCACTCCGTACTATTATATTGGAGTCGTGGATGGAGTCAGCTTTGCCGATGGAGCCATTGCTAGAGCGAAATGGCCAAGAAGTGTCATGTCAGGCTGGGACAGGCGTTGACGGCAGAAAACACTGGCTGAAACGTGTTCCATCGCGAGTTTTCCCTCAGCTCACACTACGGAGAAGTACTTTCCCCCGTATTTTCCTTTGGAACCGCCGCTCCGTACATGCGAAGCATGCGGCACGCCAAGTGAAGCAAGGCGGCAGGACTGCGTGGACTTTGGGGAAACCCTGACACCAACTCGTCTGTCCCTTTGCTCTACTGGGCTGGTGTCTTGGGCGATGATGATGTGATGTATGCACACAAACACCACCAGCTGATATACCCATGGCGGTGATGTGCCTGAAGATACCCACGGGTAGTCATGGATATTTTACAATATCATGACGTCTGCCTTACATGATATCCCCCCCATGCTATCTCACTTCACCTTATCCAGGGAGCGAGCTGCGGAGAACGCAAGGGCGGGTAGACTCTCTGGTGTTGGGCGGATCTTGTTCTTTTTTACCGCCCGGCCTTCCTTTTCGTGGGGAAGTCTTCGACGTTTCTGGAAATGGAAGCGCAGCTTTCGTACCTTGATGAGAAAAAAACGACGATCAGGGCCCGGGCGGGTGAGGACGGACAGGCTGCTGTCCCCTTCGTTTGTCTTATCTTTTTTTTGCCTTTTGGTTCATCACCCG
This sequence comes from Trichophyton mentagrophytes, assembly GCA_003664465.1. Classification (NCBI taxonomy): domain Eukaryota; kingdom Fungi; phylum Ascomycota; class Eurotiomycetes; order Onygenales; family Arthrodermataceae; genus Trichophyton; species Trichophyton mentagrophytes. The sequence goes on along the minus strand of QQSR01000032.1, from coordinate 77,102 downwards.
CTGATACCCTAAAACGAGGCAGTCTTAAGATGAAAGGGTCGCAGCTCGTTGTGTATATATAGCCTGTTCTGTCTCGCTGTTTGACTACTCTTTTTCGCTGTCTCTTGAAACTCATCTCCCCCCATCCATCTTCCCATCTTCTCTTTTCTTCGGTTTTTCTTCTCAAGTCGGTTCAATTCTTCAGTCTGTCATCATGAAGGTCCTTGCTGCCCTCGCGCTGAGCGCTCTGGCCATGGCCAAACCAACTCCTCCCATGCCGGGCATGTCTTTGATCCAGACTGGTCCCCAGGAGACTCGCTGGGTCACCGCCAAAGAGAAGCATGACATGGTCATGGTGAGTCTTTACTACATTTGATATTTTACATTTTGATGTATATATACTAATTACGGTAGAACCACATTGGTTTCTTCGACATCACCAACCGACCAGAGACCGCCGGCATTGCCTCCAAGCCCAAGAGCTATGCTTTCCCCGGCAATGTCAGCCACCAGGCCGAGGTCAAGCCTCTGCTCGAGAAGATCTCTGCCGACCACATCAAGTCCAACCTTGAGATGTTCTCCAGCTACCCCAACCGCTACTACAACGCCCAGTCCGGCGTTGAGTCTGCCCAATGGGTCATGGAACAGGCCCAGATGGTCGTTGGTAACATCCAGGGCGCCAAGGTCGAGATGGTCAAGCACGACTGGATGCAGCCCAGTATCCGTGCCATCATCCCCGGCAAGTCCGAGAAGATCGTTGCTGTCGGTGCTCACCAGGACAGCATCAACGGCAACAACCCCGAGGGCGAGGCCCCAGGTGCCGACGACAACGGCTCCGGCTCCATGACCATCCTCGAGGCTCTGAGCGCCCTCGTCTCTGACCAGAAGATTGCTGCCGGCGAGGCTGCCAACACCCTCGAGTTCCACTGGTACGCCGGTGAGGAGGAGGGTCTGCTCGGCTCCCAGGACATCTTCCAGCAGTACAGCCAGGAGGGCAAGGAGGTCGTTGCTATGCTTAACCAGGACATGACTGGCTACGGCGAGACCATGGGCATCATCACCGACAACTCCGACCCCAACCTCACCAAGTTCACCAAGATGATCCTCGACACTGTACGTATATCCGTCTCTATCTTTAAGGGATAAATGGCTCTTCATGCTAACGATGTTATCCTAGTACACCTCCGCCAAGTACGCTGACTCCGAGTGCGGCTACGCCTGCTCTGACCACGCCTCTGCCGACAAGGCCGGATTCCCATCTGCCTTCGTCTACGAGGCTGTTTTCGGCCAGGACAACCCAGCCATCCACTCTCCCGATGACACCCTCGACAAGCTCGACCCCGCCAAGATGGCTGAGCACGCTAAGCTCGTCGTCGGCTTCGCCTACGAGCTTGCCTTTGCTACTCTGTAAATTACACGCATACACTGAGAAGATGCGACGATGTGGTGATGATGCAGCAGGGGAGATTAGAAATGCCTGCTTTGATAGCGGCCTTGGTATGGACATGACATGATAGTGGGTGGGAGGGCATGTGTGTGCATATCTGTACATAGCTATATTACTGGACATATATATATAAACCGAACCGTTTTGTTCCACGCTTCTTTCTTTTCGCCGTCTGTTATACCTCCACTGACTCCATAGTTGATATGCAGGCTGGCCGAACTAGTTAGTCACTTGAAGCCGCTTACATCATCGCGAGCTTATTCCAACTTTCAGCCATCAAACCGACGACGACTTCAACTTCTGCTTCTACTCCTGCATGCTGACGGTATTATGAACCAAGTATAGTTGATGTATAGCATGAGCTTGTCCATCTAGACGATCATGGTGTGTTATTACGTTGATGCTGTTGGGAATAGACGTGTTTAAACTAACGGGGCGGGCAGGACGACCTCCGCAGCTACGATCTATATACCTCCCTCGTCTCCCACAGCGACTCCATCACCTCTGCATCCAACACCCTCACGGAGGGAACAGCTATAGCCCTCTCCACGGCCCTGCTGCACCCACTAGACTCGATACTTACCCGTCTACAAGTCCGATATGCCTCCCAGCAACCCGATAAGGAGAAGGGCCCCCGAACCAGTACCAGGAAGCCGCTAGATATACTGGGCGATATAATTGACCTAGCAGCCGAAAACCTCAAGGATGCAGAGGGTAGAGCGGTGCTGTACGCCGGCCTGCGTGAAGCAATGTGCAAGCAGACGGTGGAGAACATGCTGGTTCCAGCTGTTTATGCGGCATTGCATGCTCGACGGCTCAACCTCGGACGCACGGTAGGGAACGAACTGGTCCTCTCCCTCGTCTCAATGGTGCTGGTCAAACTGGCTACCGAGCCTCTTGGGACGATCGTGGTGCGCAGACAAGTTACGGGTTCTAGTACTCGGTGTGTCGTCGATGATATACTGCGTGAGAAAGGTGTGGGAGGACTATGGTCTGCGTACGGGGCTACGCTAGTGCTGTGCGTGAGATCGAGTGTCTTGCCAGTGGTGTATCTGGCGCTACGCAGAAGGTTGGGCATGAAGAGAGGAGGACTACTGGGCATGCTTGTTCTGAGGGCTGTTGCCGAAATCGTTGTGTATCGACTTGCTGTTCTGCAGTCCTGTGTGAGGGCCGGTGTGAAGGCTGTCGGCAAAGGAAGTAAGTTGGTTTTACTTACATGGATGATCATGATATCTGTGTGTTTTACTATCTGTGTGCTAACGGTATGTCTAGGCGTGCTGCTGGAAGTGATACGCACCCTGTCCAGCCAGGGAGTGACGACTGTGACATCTGACTTTGTTGCTGTGGCGATGATGCGCTTGTCTGCTGTTATGCTGTACATGCTTGAACCGTTCCTGCTGTCTGAACAAGCCATTACAGACTCGGTTCGAGAGAATGTCGATGCAGGAGGAGCGAATCAGCCGCTTCTTGACGATGCAAAGTATATGAACAACGCCGTTAAGCGGGCCATCAGCATCGTGAACCGCGGAATCGGCCTGGCGAGTCACGGTAGGGATGATGTTGCGGTTGCTGAGCTGGTGGGTGACTACGTCGAGGACGGGCCGGAAGACGGATAGCTAGTTCTCTGGGTCGGATCTGCTGCTATCCATGGTAGGTTGGTGTGAACTATATATGGGAGAAATGACGACAACGATTAATGATTTGGATGCATGTTTGGAGAGTTTGCAGTCAACTTTTTCTATATATACTGCGTCTTACGGCTCCTGCATCCGATGTCTATATCTCCATTGCTCAACAAGATATGCATCACGGTCGATTCAAGCTATACCATCACTATGCCTTTCGCAACACCCTACCATCTGCCTTTAAGGGTATGTATTTGTCTACCTCAGGCAGATTCCCGAATATAAAACACTAACTGATCACTAGAAGCTCGAGATGGAGGATGACCCCGACAGGACACCAACGCAGACTCCTCGCAGGATGCCACCAGTTCCGGCCCTCAAATCCCTGGACGACGACGATGAGGACATAAGACCACATCCCGATGTCAGACCTATGGTTGCTCTAGGCATGCATGCAGAGCTACGAACCCCCAGCCATGCTATTAGAAACAGGCACCATGAAGGCTATGCCTTTGATAACAAACCCCTGGATGCACGGGTGGCTTGGGAAGAGGAAGCCTACAAGGAGTACTGCGGCATGTCTGTGTATCGAGAAGCAGATGCAGTGGATGGATGGAGAGATGCCCAGAGGATGAAGAAGAAAGAAGAAGAGAGGAGGAAGAAGAAAGAAGAAGAAGAAAAGACGAAGCAGGCCTCCGGCTCTCCTGCTGGCTGGCTGACGACCGAAGCTCTGCTCGGCCTGTCCGTTGCCTGCCTTTCGATAGCCCTGATGCTGTGGATGATACTCTGGATGGCAGCCTATAAGCACCATGCCTGTACTCGCCCTCTTCACATAGCCGTCTATCTTGTATAAATGCATTTCACCACCCTCCTGCTGTCTACTTCGTCCTCGTAATCTGCCAGCTCAGCCACAACGCCACCGGCTGCACCCCAGAAGCCCAGAAGCCCAGAAGCCCAGAAGCAACAACGAGATTGAAGCAGTTTCAAGGCTCGCCCAGGTCGCCATCTAAATAACTGCACGACGCCGGCATCGCAACCTCGCAGCCTCTCTCGACACGCTGGACCTGCCAGGCTGGCCCTGGTTTTGCTTCTTCCTCTGCCCCGATGCATGTTTAATAACCCGCCGTCCGCTTGTCTCAGACCCAGCGCGAGCACCCGCGGCCAGCGCCCTGCAAGACCGGCCCCGCCCAGCTCGACTGACTGCGAACTGCTCTATATAAGCCATAGCTGTCTGCTGCGTCTCTTCCTCCTGTTTCGCCCTCTGCTGGATGCCACGGGGGGTTTCGGCGAGATGGCGCTGCTGCAGAACGAAGAGTGAGCACCCACCCTTTGCGCCGCCGGGCGACGAAACAAAAGCTGATAGTGAGACACTGACTGACTGACTGACTGGCTTGCTGGGACGCAGATTCACCATCTGGCAGCTTCGCACGTCGTACCTGGCTACGATCAAGGACGGCGTGGGCGACCGGCTCATCAACGTCAACTCCTCGATCCTCAACTCGCCCTGCTTCCGCTCGGCTGGCTGGTCGGCTACCGCGGACCCCAACGCAGCCCATATCAAGCGGACGCACTCGCCGCCCATACCCACGGCGACGACGGTGGGGGAGCAGTACGCCGGATCTGGATCTCAGAGTACGGCGCGGCGAGGGGGCGGCAGCGGCAGTGGGACGGTGAGAAATGAAGCCATCACGAGAGAAGGCAGCTATGCCGGGGAGGATACGCTACAGCTGGGGAACAGAAGTGGAACGGCGGCGGATGAAGACGACGATGAAGAGATCACGCTGAATACAGACGGGATTACGGGCCTGGGGTTTTCGAATATCATGCGCCAGACACACAAGAAGAAGAGCAGCCACACGGACTTGAGACGGCGAGGGAGACAGAAGGTCTCCTCGAGACGGCCTGTTACCCCGGGCGAGGCCGAAGAGGATAGCAGCGATCTCAGTGACGAGAGTGATGAAGAGACATCTAGACAGAGGTGATACCTCCTGTGCAATTCTTGTGGAATGCCGGGCCTTATGCTAACAGCTTGCTGGCAGGGCTATGAACCAGATACAGTTTACGAAGATGCCTGTTCGACACCGGGCGGATTCCTCGCCCATCAGAGGCTCGGAGCACCAGAGCGGGCCACGGGTACTGATAACCTCGCCGTCTCTACGGTCGGTGGACAATCGGTTCCGAAGAAGCTCGCTGGGCGCCGTGGAAGCCATCAAGTCTCGGGCTAGACGAGACACAACTACAAGCAGTGACATGTCGTCTGATATCGAACTAGATCCCGAAGCCATGAAACGACGGCAGATAAAGTTCTCGAAACATGAGAACGAGACGTTTGTCCCGCGAGAAGAGGACGAAGATGCAGAAAGCGAGAAGCTAGAAGAAGAGGTTGAGATGGAGGCTGAGCTGGCGAACGGAGGACTAGGAATGCGCCGGGATGAGCATGAGCACGACGACGACTCGATTGCCGGGTCCGTTGAATCTGCTATATCTTCGGACTTTGGACATACGGCTGGCTCAGGCTCGTTGTTGGGCCGGGGTGGACTGGGTGTGTCATCGCCCCTGATACTGAACAAGATACCCAAGTCAGGCGGCAGCGGGAATGCAGCGCCGTCCGTATCGGCTACAGCCTCAGGAACGGCATCAGCTGCGAATACGTCGCCGAGAAAGGATAGGGATGCAGGGACGAGTACGCCGGCGCTGCCTAGATTACCGGCAGCGCAGGCAATCACGCCGCACCCGGAGCCCGTCAGCCTGCTGTCCAACATGCTGAATGCACGCAAAAAGGCGCCAGAGAACCCGATGGAGAAGTACGCTGCTCTGTCGGGCAAAGGATCGTCGGAAACGCCGCTGTATATCAAGCTGTATACGCCCGGTGCTGAGGACCCGGAGGAGCCCATGGACATGCCCCTGACCAAGGACACCAAGGACGGCGACCACTCGCGGCCCGTCACTGTTGCAGAGGCCATTGGGCTTGCTCTCTGGCGGTATACGGACGACAAGATCCAGCCTGCCATTGACGCATCGAAACTGGGGGTGAATTACTGGAATCTACGCATGGTTGAGGACGGAGAAGTTGACTATGACTTCCCGCCGTTAGCCAGGAAACGGCCGATTACAGACTTTACGTCGAATAACAACCGGGCAGCCGGGTTCAGAGGCCGGTCGAGAAGCAAGCCATACGATGAGTTTGCGCTGGTAGAGGCCTCGCCTGCGGAGTTTGCTGAGAACGAGGCTGCGTGCCCGGGGGATAGCATAGCCGTACCGGAGGCCGCTACACCTACTACGACTACGGCTGCACCAGCAGAAGCAGCAGCAAATGCACAAGGAGGAACATCTGCTACACCGGGTCTGCCGGCAAACCACATCAAGGTGGCCATCGGCGGACGCATGAACCCGATCCTGGGCCAGCCATTCAGCTCCGCGCTCAACGACAGCTCGCTGCGGCCAGCCGACCTGCCGGCCATCCCTACGATGCAGGCCACACCGCGCCTGGGCGTATCAACGCAGCTGAAAGTGCGGTATGTCGACCTGGAGGCGTCGACACGTACTACGACCCTGAACACCTCGACCGACAGCTACATCGCCGAGATCCTGGACTCGGTATGCAAGAAATGGCAGCTGGACAAGGGCAACTACCTGCTCAAGATCATGAACACCAACACCGTCGCACCGCTGGACCGCACTGTTGAGGCCCTGGGAACAAACACCGACCTCGACCTGATCCGCCGCCGCTTCGGCGCAGGCCCCTTGTCTCTCATGGGCTCACCCGGCAGCTCGTCCCCCAGTGCACCTTTACTGGTCGACACCAGCACCAACGGGGCCTCGAAGAAGAGCAAGAAGAGCGCCGCCTCGCGCATGCTGCACCCGCTCTCGCAGAAGCAGGACGTGATTGTCGGCGGCTACTATAAGCGCTACAACGTCATTCGCAAACAGTCCATGTCCTTCACCACGTCCAGCCAGCGCGTGCTGGCGTTTGACAACGACTACATGCACATCATGCCGGCGGAGACGGGCAAGACGCTGTTCGAGGCCAACAGCAAGACGACGTCGATCTCGTTTTGCGACGTTATCGGGTCGAAGGTGAGCAGGAGGCATCCGAAGAGCTTCCGGTTTGTGGTCGTCAGGGGCGCGGATGCGACGGACCAGAAGAGGTATGACTTTGAGGCGAAGAATGCGGTTGAAGCCATCGAGATTGTCGATGAGATCAAGAAGAACATGGCCCATTACCGGCTGTGATGTGCGTATTTCTTATGGGTTTGCTGTTGGGTTCCTGGCTGTTGCTGTCTACTTGATATCGCTGGTGTTTCTGTCTGTTCGGTGTTTGTATCTATGGAACGAGGACTCAGGACTCTTGTCGGTTGGATAGAATGCATACTTCTCTTCTTCTTTTCTCTGCTTCTGCTCTGTAGGCTGTCTATATATCCCTATATCCATCCTATGTAGTCGCGACTCCTGATATCAAAATCTACCAAACATCACCAACTTCGCCTCAACGTCAACCGCCAACTCCACGCAACAGCAGCAACAATAACTATACTATTAGTTATTACTCCGCAATATCGCTAATCTGTATGAACATCCGTCTGATCTATCTCATCTTTGCTTCTTTCTCAACCAGCTCACTGACCGGTGGCGTTGATCGTCTTTCTCGCCCTATAGTCAAGTCCTCTGGCCAACTTCGCCAGCTTCGTCTTCACCACCAACCGACCAAACTGCATCAAACGCCCGTCTCGCACCTCGTCCAGCTCTTGTCGAGTCGACTTACGCCCTGCCGGCCTCTTATCCTCTCGTCCTCGCTGCTGAAACAGCCCTTGTTCCACCTCTAGCCGGATCCCAGCAGTCCTCACCCGCGGCGGCCTTCACGGCACAAACGCACCACCGACTTACACCAGCAGGGCCTCAAGATAGCTAAAGAAGACATCCAGACGTCGAGAGAGCTCTGTCCAAGCATAAACAGACCGTCCGAACAGCCTCGCCCGCCCGCAGCATCTAGATTATCCAGCCGTGTTGCCACGGAGCGCGGGAGGCGTTGCTGTCCCCTCGCCGGCCCTGCGACGGTTTGCTCGCCCACCAACAAACCCTCGCCCTATATCTGTCGTCATATAACAGATACACCGCGGCCAGCTACGTAACTGCAGCCATCGCCAGCTTAGTCGATAGTGAACGAGCAAGTATCTATACTTCCGTCCTCGTTATCGCCTGGTCCTGCGTCCGCCGATAACGTTTTTTCGTGCTGCATCCTCGCATCCTCGCATCCTCGCAACCCCCCGGTGCCTCTTGGGCCTCGTCTCTTCCGCTGCCGCCTCCCTCCCTCTTAACTAACCAGTGAGTGACCTTCGATACGAGAACAAAGCAAACGAACGACTCTCAACACGGCGGGCTGCTTCTGTTCCATGCCGACCTTTGGAGGCCTCCTCAAGAAGCGGCGGACGAAGGACTCGAAATCAAAGGACCTCGACTCTGAGAACTCTACTGCAAACACCACGGCTGCTGCTGCTACTGCTGCTCCTGCGCCAGCTGCCTCCGTGCAAGGCCGTCATACAGCCCAGTCCAGCGTCGACACCGCAGATACCTCGAATCTCCCGCCATCCGCCGCCAGCAAGGACTCTGCCGCCGCTGCTGGTGCTGCTCCCGAGCCTGGTTCTGGTTCTGGTCCTGGCTCTGGCACTGCTGAGCCCGTCGCCTCTGCTGCCCCTGCATCTCCCGCGCCCGCTGCTGCTGCTGCTGCTGGCGGAGTGACTGCCGCTGCCATTGACCCTCCCTCGACGAGCCTGACGCCTGCGCTCGCCAACATGTCGACCGCCTACCAGCGTCCCAGCCCCGGAGACGTCTCGCAGTCGAGATCTCCCCAGCAGACGCAGCCGTCCGCCCTCCCCCAGCCTCACAATGTCACCAGCATCAAGAATATCATAAACCCACCCCACCATGAGGACCAGCAGCAGCACCACAACCACCAACAACAACAACTACAACAGCATCAACATGCTACTACAGCAACCGTCGATGCCTCAATTCGAGCATCGCAGCGCCAATTGAAGGGTAAATACTCCCTCAGCGACTTTTCCATCCACCGCACGCTGGGGACAGGCAGTTTCGGCCGAGTTCATCTCGTTCAATCTATACATAACCAGCGATTCTACGCTATCAAAGTCCTCAAGAAGGCCCAGGTTGTCAAGCTCAAGCAGGTCGAGCATACAAACGATGAGCGGGCCATGCTCGAGCGGGTCAAGCACCCGTTTCTTGTTACTCTATGGGGCACCTTCCAGGACGCAAAGAATCTCTACATGGTCATGGATTTCGCAGAGGGCGGTGAGCTCTTCAGTCTGCTCAGAAAGTCCCAGGTTCGTACTATGTACCGTTTCCATGTTGTTATTGTCTAGTTGCTTGCGCGCGGCTGTTTTGCCTGGATGCTGACCAAGGTTATGATGTAGCGGTTTCCCAACCCGGTGGCGAAATTCTACGCCGCTGAAGTTACACTCGCCCTGGAGTACTTGCACTCCAAGCACATAGTATACAGAGACCTAAAGCCCGAGAACCTGCTTCTGGACAAGAACGGGCATCTCAAGATTACCGACTTCGGCTTCGCAAAGGAGGTACGGGATATTACATGGACGCTATGCGGCACGCCGGACTACCTCGCCCCTGAGGTGGTTTCTTCCAAGGGCTACAACAAATCTGTCGACTGGTAGGTCTACTTTCAGCTACGTGCATACGTATAACGGGTTGGTGGTATGCTCACATTTACTCTAGGTGGTCGCTGGGTATACTCATCTTCGAAATGCTCTGTGGTTTCACCCCATTCTGGGATAGTGGCTCGCCCATGAAGATATACGAGAACATCCTAAAATGCCGCGTTAAATACCCGCCGTCCCTGGTTCCGGATGCGCAGGATCTACTATCGCGACTAATCACACCCGATCTGACCAAGAGACTGGGCAATTTACACGGTGGATCGCAGGACGTCAAGAACCATCCGTGGTTTGCGGAGGTCACCTGGGAACTGCTTGCCCAGCGACGGATAGACGCTCCGTACATACCTCCAGTCAAGGGTGGGTCGGGCGATGCATGCATGTTCGACACCTATGCGGAAGAGACGGAACAGTATGGTCTTCCTGCTGAAGATGAGTACGTACCTTATACCCTCACACCCAGATACACCCTTGCTGGCTTCTAGCCAGGTTGAGCACTAAATATACTAACCTTCGCCACGCAGGTTCGGCCATCTATTCCAGAACTTCTAACACCAAGATCCTGTTTTCTCCCCTACTGTTCCGTACTTCCTGCCTCCCGGTTCCGAAAGGCGAAGGCAGAATTCTATATATATACATATATATACATACATATATATATATATATATATATGATTTATATATATTCATCTATATGATATCCTTCTTGTGGAGTTCAAAGCTTGCGGGGACCATAACCTACATCTCCACTGCTTCAGCAACAGCTGGCCTGTGATTTTTCTCTTACATCTTTGGCTTACATCTCGGTCAATCTCTTCGAGACGTTGATATCCCGCCATCTGCCCAACTTAGCCTCCTTCACCTTTCACCTTAACTTATACTGCAAAGAACGAAAAAAAAAAAAAGAAGGGATCTTCATTGAACTACCCCGGCGACATGGAATACGGACGAGCAGGAAAGGTATACATCTTATCCCCATATGATTTCTTTCTTCTTGTCATTGCTTTCCTTTCCCTGCTACTTTTTCTCGTCTTGGTCGTTGCTTTCTCCTTATGAACGGGCAATTTAATACTTAATTGTCTCTGTACACCTCTGATGCATGGATGAGTCTGTTTCTTTTTTTTTTCCCCTAATCTTTTTTTTTTCGGGAGGGCTTCGTTATCTATTTCAATTTCCCTGCTTGCTTGCCGCTATATCTACGCTGGCTATTTCTTACATCTGCCTACTCAGGCCGATGTCCATGCCATAGCATGGTATATATATTCCGTACCATATCCTACCATATATCGATACGTGGTTTGCATCTCATTTGATCGTGCCTGTTGTTTCCTTCTTTGTCTTTGCATGTTGACTTTGCCAGCTGGTGGCCGGTGAGGGTAGGGCGGTGGCGGTGATGTTGAATCCCATGTATGCATCTGCTCTGTATAGAGTATCCAGATGTGTTAATGCGCGGAGTATTAAATCTAAAAGTGTCGTTGGTCAAAGCATGTGAATTTCGTATGTTTCTTCTTTTTTTTTTTTTGGTTCCCCAATAATGTACATGTTCAGGCAGGTTTTGCAGCTGTCTTCTCCACGACAGACAGCAAGGCCTGATAATAACATGGCCCACGCCAACATCAACCAAGGTATGATCGTACAGTCACTCCTCTCCTCTTCCTCCCCTCGTCTTCCCTAGCAAACATCCAGAGCAGTTCCGGTTTCAAAGGGTATCATCCGCCCATCTACAGGTTCGTATTCACACCAAACTTTGCGCCCTCTGTCTTCAGCCGAGCAACGTACGTTTGGCTCACAGTGTTCCATAGAGCGATGTACTTCTCCATACAGGTCTTAAGGCAGGTCTGTTCGTTCGAACTCAGGCTCGATCTGGGTGTAGGAATGCACTTTTCGAAGCAGTTCGAGTTGAGTTTCTAGCATCCCGTTAGCATTTGTTTCTTCCTAACAAACAAACAAACAAGTATAATAAGGGTGTGAATTACCTCCATGAGCATCTTCGCATTGTTCATGGCACTTTCGCTCTGGAGCTGCTGTACTATGGCACTCTTTATTTGTGACGAAGACATGTCGGAGCCATTGGAGGAGGAGCTGAAGGGGTTCGAGAGAGACATCGCGGCGGTGAATTGGATACGGCTATCGTCCGGTTTCAAGCGTTTCTTCTGTGATTATAATTATTATTATTCGTTTCTTCCTCCTCGTCGTCTTCGTTGTCGTTCTTTATCGCCTTTTTTGGTTCTTCATCTTTTTGCTTAGTAAGCAATCCCAAAACCTTGGTCATGTGATATGATTAGTAAATATGATGAGTCATTAATGACTAATCACATTCCTTTCTTCGCCGCAAAAAGAAAAAAAAAAGAAAAAAAAAAACAATTGAATATAAATCTGATTTGACGACCTGAAGCTGGGGATGTTGGACGCTGGGGAATTTCACGGCGAGATACGCGCTGTTTACTGGTCTTTGGCTGTGTTAGTGCTTTTGCTTAACGGCCTGCTTGCCCACATCGGCTGAAGAGCCCGGATAAAGTGTTGATCCGCCAGCTTGCTCCCGTCGAGAAGTGGACACAGTTATCTATACAGCGAAACCAACACGTCCAGCAACCCAAGCATCAATTGAACAGACGCCGGGTGTCATGTCCTTTGTGGTCTGCTACTGCGGCATCGTCTAGACCCAGACTGCAGGGACTTATTTTTACTTCCATTGCCTGCTGCAGCCTCCCTCCAGCCCCGTACCCTCGGAAGAATCCCTCCACAGCTCAGCTATTTGAGCAAGCAGATGTCCCGGTGACACACGACACTCCCTTTGGATCTTCTCTCTTCACTCTCTAATTCTTTTCCCTATCCGTCCTATTATTTCTCTCTGTTTCCATTTTCTCATAGCCCTCACTTGACCCGCCGTAAGCATGGCGTGGAAATTGTTACCTTTTATATTACTATCGGTGCTTGGTGTTGCCAATGCAAGCACCCAGGCAAACGAGAATGATTTCGAGAACCACCCTAGCACCAAGAGGGTGCCGGTATGTAGCTTGCCTGGCGCATTTGGTGGTATCGGAGGACATGCGCTAATCAGTATTCCCTGTAGATGAGATCATTTAGTTTGGCCTCGGTACGTGCAATCGACCCGGATGGCGCATAATCAGACCCTAGCTCCCCTGAGATAGAATGGTGTTTTGCTGATCGGAGATTGTACTCATGTCCATCGATGGAACAGCCCTATCTAGATTCCGATATGTCGAATCGGTGGTTTGATTTTGGAGGAGACACTGTTATCCGTGCGGATCGGTATGTTTGCCTCCGCGCAAGGGACCCCAACTCAAGGACGAGGAGTAGAATACTGATATATACGCAGATACATTCGATTAACCGCCGACCGACCATCGCAGAGTGGTTGGATTTTCTCTCGCGTACCTCTCACGGCAACCAACTGGCAGGTGGGTAGTTCCTAGCCTCTTGAATATTGGACCTGTATCCTGATATAATATGGCTGTATAGATCGAGGTTGACTTTGCCATCAATGGCGAGGGAACTCTCCACGGCGACGGTATGGCCCTCTGGCTCACAGAAGGCCGCGCGAACCAGGGCCCAGTATTTGGATCTGCGGACAGATTCAAGGGTCTAGGCATATTTATCGATACCTATAAGAATGGTCGGCAAGGCATGACTTTTCCGCTGGTTATGGCCATGCTTGGTGACGGCAATACTCCATATGACCAGGCCAGAGATGGTCAAGCCAATGAACTTGCATCCTGCTCGGTATGGTAATGTCATATTCCTATTGTTCAGAGCCATAATTCTCTAACCAGCTGTCTATTCTAGGCTCGTGGAATTCGCGGCTCCTCCTACCCAACCAAGCTCCGTCTCACTTACTTCCAGGATAAGTACCTAGCTCTGGATCTACAGTACAAGTCCGACATGGCCTGGACCTCATGCTTCAAGATTCAATCCAAGCCTGAGTCACCGCTTAATCTTCCTGCCGCCTCCTATCTTGGTTTTAGTGCCGAAACTGGCGAACTAAGTGATACCCATGATATCCTCGAAGTCGACGTGTACTCCCTTTACACTAAGCAAGGAAGTGAAAGTACCGGCCCCGGCCAAATGGCCCAGTCTGCTAACCAGAGAAACGCCCAGAGGGAGCATTCATACCATACGGCAAACAGCGGTGGCAGTTGGCTATGGTTCTTCTTCAAGGTCATATTATTCTTCGTGGTTGTCATTGGAGGATACGTTGGATGGACTGCTTACCGCGCCGCTGTGAGCAGGCGGTTCTAATTTGGATATCGCCTTTATTATCATACAGTCGACATAATCACCTACCTACACCCAATTACCTAAACCTCCTTCCATTTCCCTCCTCTTGGATACACACCTATACTCCGCCTAGTGTTCTTAGGCTTCATAAAATCTCTCTTTTTCAAGGCAGGCATTCGTTGTTATCATTTAGGCTTCGTACAAGCGGTTTCTTCCCTTCGGCTGTTCTTATCTTTCCCTAATTATTTCCCATCCGTGGCTGATAAGGTTAAAATGGACGTACGATGATGCTGATATAGTGGTCAAAAAGGTGCATTTACCTCTCAATTAGACTTAAATTGTGTCTAAATTGTCGTAGTAGAATAACCATGTCATCGTCTTGCTTGTTCTTCCACCCATATCCGATCTAAAATCTGGAATACTTCGGTGGCAGCCTTGATTATATTATCATCAACTCCCAGGACTCCGTATCTATGTCGTATTTTGTCAGGATGCCATCTCACACGCTCTAGTTTCAAGACCGCCAGCATATTGGAGTGCCTTGAAGTTCTAGAGCTGAGGTTTTCAGGTCCAGAGCTACCATTTGGAACCGGAGCGTTGCTTAGAAACTGCCTCACAGAATCTATATTCACGTCCTTCCGCTTGCCAGATTCAACAGGCCAAACCAGCACGTTGCGAAGAGCATCAGCAGGACTGGAAGAAGCTTGACCTTCTTGTGCACGCATATTCAAATTCTCCCAGCAGTCAAGATACCGTTTCCAGATATCAAGCCAGGTATTTGCCTGTTCTTTTCTCGTCTTCCTCTCCTTTCCGCGCTTCAGGCTTTCTTCCACCATCCTATCAAACGCTTCGCGTTCAGTTTCTGCTCTGCCGGCGTGCCTTCCGTACGCTTTGGCCTGTTCCCTCTCAGCTTCACGAATCTTTCGCCGTCGTTCTCTTTCTTCTAGTAACCCCTGGTGAGTCTTCTCCCACATGCGTGCCCTAACATAGGCAGCATATTCATCATCGGTCATCTTTTCCAGCTCTCCCCTCTCATCTGGTCTGGCATATGTGTGTATTGGCTGGCCGTACACTGCCTGCCAATAATCTGCCCCTTCGTCATCAGCGAGTGCATCGAACAATGACTCACGAAAGGCCGTATTAGGTGAAACGGGAGGTGAGCGATACTCCTCTGGTTCTGGTTCCGGTTCAGGATCTTTGCGATGACGGCGGCGACGGTGTCGATGGTGGTGATGGTGTCTGTGCCTGCTGCTCTCATCGTCATCGTCGCGGGATCGTTTCTTATCGTGGGATCTCCGGCTGTATGAGTGACTAGATTTCAGCCGGACCTTACCAGGCCGTGATGCCCGGTACTCATCACCCTTGGGAATAGTATCAGGTCCATCCGTAGGCTTGTCGTCGCCGTGGACGTTTCTTTCGGGTGTGGTTGGATCCATCACTCGGGCCATCAGAGGTTGTCAGCCTTATGAAGGTGGCTTCGGCAAAGAACGGCCATCAGCGTCATCTATCATCGCGACAGAAGGACCGGAGAACAAAGACAGGAGTCTCACATTTGGTATCCCCAGTCATGATAGCATCTTGTAACTATCTGGATGTTGTTGTCTGTTCGTTGTTTTCTCAACCAACCGAAAAAAAAAAGTTGCCACGTGATGCGGCTCAACTGAAGCTTCGTCAACTTGGCAGCTTCAGACTTCGGGAACAACATCGACGATATTATCGACACAACAGCTGCGGCAGCACAGCATTTACGATGGCTTTGGTTACATATTCAGACTCCGAAGGCGACTCAGATACCGAGACGAAGCCCGTCAAGCAGCCTAAAGCGCCCCGCCAGGCTCCAAGCTCAAGCTCCAAACCCGCGTTCAAGCCGCTCGTTGACCGTGGCAACCCCAGAAAAATCCTTGTGAACCTCTCGGAAACCAAACCCAGCGATGGCACGGATTCAGGGCAGGACAAAGAAGATGGCCCTGCGAGGAAACGGCTTCGTACTGGAGGCGGTGGACTATTCTCCGGATTCAACGACATGCTCCCTGCACCAAAAAGACCCGCGCAGAAACCCGCCGATAAGTCACAGGCCGCCGCGGTCAAGAAATCAAAGCCTTTTACTTTGAAGACAAGTGCTGAGCCTGGTTTTGACCGCAGTGAGAGATCTGATAGCTTCAATATGTCATATGATGAATTCGGCAAACCGTCCACTGCGCAGGATACTGTACAAACCCCATCAGAAGAGGCTTCTAGAACGCCCATGCCTGAGCCTGCTTTTGAGAAAAAAGGGAATGCGATGATGTTTAAACCGCTATCCGTGGCTAGAAATAAACCAAAAAGGAAGACGACGATAGCGGCGCAGCCTGTTTCGACTCCCAAAGTACGGACTGAAAACCCTCAGCCTCCCGTACAGCCAGAAGCAAGACCAGAAACAAAACCAAAAGTGAGCCTCTTTGGGCTTTCTAGTGGCGCCGAAAGCATCCCATCAACCGACATCACCGCTCAAGATGAGCCATACGAACCTATACTTCATACAACGTCGTCAGAGCCGGTAGGCGGCACACCCGATACTGAAGTGCCAGATGAGTCGATGGTCACAACAACCGCGGACTCCAGTGGACCACAAGACCTGGCCAGTGTTGCCAGTGATCTCAATCTTTCTAAATCGCAGATGCGACAGCTGCTAGGACGTGATCTAAAAGGTGCTTCTAGTAAAGTCATCAACTTCAACACGGACGAAGAGTACAAGTCCAATTCTGCCTACCTGGCCAACACATCCGAAGCTGAGCTCGCTGCTCAACAACATAGACCTGTTAGGACTGTTGCACCTGGAAAGCACAGCCTGCACCAGCTCGTCAATGCAGTGGCCAGCCAGGGTGACGCACTGGAGGAGAGCTTTGCTACCGGGAAGCGGAACAAGAAAGAGGCAAGCGCAAAGTATGGGTGGTAGAAGGAAGCGTTGATCACGTGCAGAGCGCGAGTTAGCTAGATGAATTGTGTCATATCTATTATTAACTCGGTATTAGCTGTTTTGGAAGCCTTTGGAAGAAGCTGCCCGGTCCGCTGTTCAACAAATAGACCATGCGGCGTCGCTGGTATTGGATCCAAGATGCCACGGGATCGAGCTGCCTACCGAAACGTGCACCTTTATGAGGCCTCCACTGGTGCCCTCATCGGAGGTTTTTATCAGAATGGCTCAATTACAGAAGGGAATTTAATTTGGATTCTGAGAAACGTGCTTTTAGTCACGCAGCATGCCAATACGTGGACTATTCAGCAAAGAACCTCTGGAGAAACCGTTACACCTTCCAGCGAGCCAGCGAGGCCTGGAGACTATGACATCCATTCGACAGGTTCATTCTTCCAAAACCCCCTGTTAATCGAAATACCAAGCTGACTATATATAGGACCGATCGAGGTAACCAATGAGCCGTGGTTTGCCAGGATCGCCAGCCACTCCACCTCTGGCCGGGATAATCAGTTCCGCGATGGAGTCCGTGCTCGAGACGGCCGGTGCGTGATATCCGGACGGATCAACCGAGGGGCGCAGTGGGACGACTGGGCAGGACTAGAGTCTGCCCATGTGTTCCCGCTGGAGAAAGAGAGCCTCTGGGTGCAGCTAGGCTACGGACGCTGGATCACCAACATGGACGATACTTCGGCAGAGCATAGAATCAACTCTGTTCAGAATGGACTTCTCATATCAGGGCATCTTCACACACGCTTTGACCAGTATTTGTTCTCGATAAACCCGGATGTAAGTGCTTTTGATTGCCCAAACGCATTTTTGCTATACTGATACATCTAAGGACGGCTATAAAATTGTGGAGTTCGGACTGGACAGCTGGGGGATTGATGGCCGGACGTTGGACCCCGTTTGCCGTAATCCAGCCAACAGAGATCATGTATCAGATGAGCTGCTCCGCTGGCACTTCCGACAGTCCGTCCTTGCCAATATGCGCGGGGCGGGAGAGCCTATTTTCGAATCTGACTTTCCCCCTGGATCTGATATGATGGCAACATTGCGCGAAGAGCTGTATGGCAAAGAGAGATTCGAGATGGAGCTTGAGTCAAGACTACGACCTGGAACCTCGAACAGCTAGCGGAACTGTTTAACTCGTGCTTCCCCTGTGTCTCTTCAGTCTCTTCCTTTCCTTCCTTCTTTTTCTTTTCTTTTTTTTATTCAGTGACGAGCAAGGATGAAGCAGGCCGATCATTATCCCATCCCTGCTTCTGGCCTTGAGAAAATATTCACTGCCCCTCGATGACCCTTCAGTAAATCGTAACAAGTGACACGCAGTACCTGTAAACCAACTGAACAGCCGTCAAAATGACTGTCAACACCCAAGTGATACTAGACTATACACTGAACGACCTCTACTCCCTTGACAACAATGGATCCCCTACTCCGGCCCTTGTTTTTGACTCCCAGCCGGTGGAGGACTACGCCATGTTGCCGTCTGCCAAATACGTCTACCACCTGGCAGCACAAGAAGGCTCAGACAAGTTGCTGGTCCTGTTAACAAGGAGCCAGACTGAGCGGCGTCTGTTTCTGGCCGGGAAAATGCCCGTCTTTATTGTGGACTTTGCGTACTCGCAGCAACATCCAGACAGCGAAGCTATGCCAGCAGACAAAGCGGATGTGTATAGACATCTCTCAAAGATGCGGCCTGACCAGCAGCCGGCTCTCAAATTCGTGCAGAGAGCTGACCAGATCACTCTACCCCCGAATGTACCAGTGGCAGTGGTGGTTCCAATTGACCCGTTTGCTGCTCTGCCTCATGTCCTTGACCCCGATGTGCATTTCTCTATCCTAGCAAAGCGAGGGCTGGCAGTTTCAGGGCTGCCTACGCCCCCGTCCACCGTGGTAGACGTAGCTCTCCCCCTCGACCATCTGCAGGATGAGACCAAGATGGGACAGGAGATTTCACGCATGCTGGAACTTATCGACACCTACAATACCCCGTTTGTAGTCAAGTTACCCCAGTCAGTGGCGGCGATGGGCACCTTTGCTATCCGTTCGGACGATGATAGAGAGCGAGTGAAGGCCATACTCAGCGTCCATATGCGTCTTATGCTGAAGCAGATCAACGCTGCCAACTACCATCTCAACCCTTGCTCTCTGATCTTCCAGAACTTCGTTGCAGGGACCGAGGTTGCCTTGTCCTTTTTTGTCACCCAGACCGGCCGTTGCATCTTTGTTGGATGTTTTGATCAGGAGTTTGATAAAAAGGGGCGCTGGACAGGGGGCTCGATTTCGTATCCTGACCAGCCAGCTTTGGAGGAGAAATATGCGACCACCATAGAGAAGACTGCCAAATTCCTGCATGAAAAGGGGTACTATGGCCCCGCAGGAGTCGATGTCCTGACTGATAGCCAAGGGAATCAATACATCGTGGATCTCAATGTCCGCCTAACGGGGCTCTGCCATCTGGGCTTCCTTAAGGGCCATTTCACCAGCAGAGGACTTGACGTGGCTTCAACAGTGACAGGATTTTTCACCTGCTCTCGAGAGAAAATCGAAGAGATATTTTGCAACGAATTTCAAATGGGGAGCCTTCTCATCATTTCCTGGTCGTACGATGACTCGATGAAGCTGAGCTGTGGCGCAATTGGCGTTGGGGGGAAGACGGCTTCGGATATAGAGCGGCTGGCAGCAAGAATGCAGGAGTATACCACCCCGGGAGGCCATTGTTAGAATATTAAGTTGACTAGACTCATGGATTAACAGTACCTATGGTCAATAGAATGGTAGCTAGATTCCTGAATATCGGTTGAATATTTTTTCTATAGCTAACAATACGCTATGATACAAGCAAGGGGGAATATGTCTAGACTTTTATGAAGATATTTCCACCACCTCTGCAAACCATTGCTTCAACGCCAGGGACAAAACAGCCGGTAACTCCTGAACATTCCTCACAACCAAGTAATAAGGGAAAGGAAACCCATCTAGATACTTTTTCATCTTCCACTTTCCTTCGCCCGGGCCTGATCCGCTGGGCTCGAAGGTTGCCTGGGAGAGGTTCATGATCGAACGGCTCTCCTCCTGAACTGCATCAACAATGATAAAAACAACCATTATACGTTCTTCATGCGCCTGGCGGACAAGGCGAGCAATTCTGTCATGATCCTCGCAAACACCATCGGATATAATCAGCTCCAGCTGCCACAGGTCACCCGAAGTCGATGAAGATGGCCGTTTAGCTCTGGCCTCCCGGAAAAGAGCAATAGAATCGGCAATAAGCTGTCGTACATTTGTGCCGGTTTGTTTGTAGCTGAAGTGCTGGAATACCTGCGACCCGGCTTCTGAGGAGAACGGCTTTCCAAAATCATGAGCAACACGGATGTGTTCCTCGTTTCCAAAGCTGACAATGCAAAGATCACCGGTCTCAAGCATGCTCAAACTCCTTGCAACTAAAGCGAGAGTTTGGAATGCAAGCTGGCCACTCGAACCCTCAAGCATAGACTTGCTATCGTCTACTGCCAGCATGATCTGGTAATTCCGCTTCGAAGGCACGGATCGACGCATCCATATTTTGTCACGCTTATACTGTGAGGCGATATAAGGGATGATGCGTTTTATATTCAGCCGTTTTCCTGTTCTGAAGTCTCCCCTGAGTTTGGTTGCCATTGTTGGCGCAAGGATAAGGCGTAATTGTTCTGTTAAGGACAGGGAAAGCTCATGCGTGATAGACTCGTAATGAGTCCATAGCCGACGGGCTTCATCAGGAGGCGTCAGGGGGGCCAGGTCGGAGGATATATCAATGACGGAAAGATGGTTATCAACATCGTCAAGTTCGTCTTTCTCCTCTGCTGCAGCACCTTCTTCTCCCTGAGAAGATTCCATTCCATTACCAGGGCGTGTTATGGAGGTAGTAGGTTGTTGTTGGTCATTCGACGCAAGCTGTGCATCAACATCCATCAGGTCCTCGAGGTTTTTGGTGTTGGCGTTGTCTTCTGCCTCTTCTGCGTCTGGTAGGTATTCATTATCCTGAGGCTTGAAGTCGGATTCTATTGCCTGGGATTGATTCATTGCTTGAGACTGCTCCTCGTTTGCCTGACCGAGGGCCTGAGTATCCGCATTATCCTGCTCATCGGCCACATGTTCGAAGTCAACATCCTTTTCAGCAATATCCTGCTCCTGAATCTGTTCGTTGTCTTTCTCAGAAGCCTCCAGTATTTCACGATGAGACCTATGCCATTGTTCAAGGATGTCACCGAGTTTCTTGAATGACTGGAGCTGTGGATCTTGTTTCTCATTATTGCCTCCATCACCAGCTTCCTGGTTCGATTGCTTCCCTTGATGGCCTTGTTCTTCGACCCCTTTACCCTCTCCTTCACCGTCTTCCTCCATCTTATCCGTCGGCTGATCAAGCGCTGCATCTCCAGATGTACCTTTTTCATTGCTCTGATCTTGTTGGACACCGGCTGAAACCTGTTCGCTAGGCGCTGTATTGTCAGAATCGGCCTTTTGTTGCTCATCTTCCACAGGTATTATCTCGTCTTTGTCTTCTTCTTCGCCGGCTTCTGGCTGAGGTTCGGAGTCTGGTTCGCCAGTCTCTTCTTCCCGCTGGCCGTCTTCATCAGCGTTATCATCTAGGTTCTCTACCATATCGACTTCAGGGCTTTCCGGTCTGGTATCTTTGTTTTCTTCATTGGTATCCTCTGGAAGATCGTCTTGGTTGGCAGCATCTTCCATAGATATCTCGCTCATACCGTCATCTGCATCAGAGCCTTCATCCTCCTTTTTCTCGCCATCCAGGTCCATGTCTTCTGGCAAATCAAGGATATCATTTTCCTGGGCATACGGATCAGTCACATCCATATCTTCGCGGCCAGCACCCTCTTTCTCATCTTCAGGGGCTTCCTCGTCACTTTCAGTGGTTTCTTGTTCCTCAGCAGCCTCCTTTTTCGCAGATTCATCTTCCTTGCGCTGTTCAGTAGCGGCGGACATGTCTTCTGCTTTCTCGTCTCCTTTGCTCTCATTGTTCTCAGTGTCCTTCTGCTCCTTATCATTCGCACCGTCCCACATCTTCTCATCTACAGCTGAGGGGTCCCAGTCGTCAACACTTCCAACTTCTTCGTCCAGATCATCTTCTTCTCCTTCATCTGCATCTGACTTATCCTTTTCCTCTTCCTCATTATCCTTGGAATAATCGCCCTCTTGACCCTCCAGTTCCTCATTGTCCATGTTTACTGCATCATCCGTTCCTTCAATATTTTCCTTTTCCCCCTCCTCTTGCTTTTGCTGCGCGAGTTCCGAAAGGTCTTCATCGTCTTGAACATCTTTGCTTATGTCCTCTGCGCCTTCGCCCTCACCCAGGCCAGTACCACTCTCCAATTTATCACTCTGCTGGCCTTGCTGGTCGGAAGGTTCGGAAGGACTGCAAAATCCTTCTGATGCGACCTGTTTGAACGATTTACCTAGGGTATATCCCAATTTGCACAATGAATGATGGAAGGCGGCATATCGATTGACAAGGTCCAGGCAGATAGTTTGATATTGCTCTAATATTGGCAGGCTGATACTGAGCCCAGCAATGGCAATATTGAGCTCATGAGGATCAGATAGGTTTCCAATCACATCAAATACCAATTTCACTTTGGCTGAAATGTCTTCAATATGGAGTTCGGAGAGGGACCTGGAGAACGAGTTATCGGTTTTGGATAGCCATGTAGGGGCCTCCGCTGAGATGGGAGCACTGGAAAGGGCGCTCTGAACTCTTTGTAATGCAACAAGTATCGCGTCCATGGCAACAAGCAAAGACGAGTCCGCATCCTTTACGGAGGAAAAAGCCAGTTTATCGGCCTGTGACTCCAGAGCACCATGGGAGTCACAATCTGACCAAAAGAGGAGCTGGTTGAGAGCAAAGGCAGTCTCGGGTTGAGATTTCATATGGGCCAGAATTCCAGATTTCATACTGGCCATAAAACATTCAGTCTCAACAAGTATATCCTTGTGGGATTTGGAAGATAATCCTTCGGGAAGAGATGGAAGGTTGATGAGGCGGTTTTGTAAGGATGTTGCAGATTCCGCCCATAAACCCAAGGATGCTAGGACCGCTGAAGAGTCGACAGAGGAGTGACTGCGATGAATGTTGATAATCGTTGAAGACAGTTCAATGATAGTTGGCAGCCATCTAAGTGCTTGATAAATCGTGCGCGGAGGGTCAGACGATCGTTCACCAGAAAGTGTACTCACTGTCGTACTGCTCGTAATGGCTGTAGCCAGTTTGACAGTGTTAACTAGAGACTCAAATGAGACCAACGCAGGAGACAGGGTTTCCCTTTGCTTTATCATCTGGTAAAGAAATCCTTCTGTAAATCCAGCACTTCGACCAGCTTCAACGTTGCTCAAGTCTTCAGAGTAGTTTCGTGCCGCTTGACGTATGCTTGGGACTATGTGAAGGAAGCGGTGGAAGTACTTGTCTGCGGCAACGGACAAGGGGACAAGGTCAGGGGCGCTGAAGCTCGGCGTATTAGCGAGAACATGGCTAACTGAGCTCTGCTTATCGAGTAAGTCTGTTCCAAGGTTGGATCTAAGGCCCATATGACGCAGCTCCTTCAGCTTTGCAGCATAGAAGCTTCGTTTTTGAGTCTTAAGATGCTGTACCTCATCCTTGTTCTCCTCCGTCAGGGTTTTGGGAGTTCGCTTCTTAAAGTCGGAAATAGATGAAACCACGTCAGTCATGATAGCTTCAAGTTCAGTGGTAACCTGGAACTCTGGTAAGGCGCCTTCATAAACCTGGTGCATGTGTTTAACCGTAGAATCAGGAGTTTGGAATCGGGCAGGTCGTTGGCTCCATAGCCCTTCATTTTGCTGGTAAATGCTCAGTGCAGCAGGATCCACAGCCTTGGGGGCGTGAGATTGAGAAGCTGCTGTATCCTGACTGTCAGATGTAGACTCAGGGATTTCTCTTGCAAGAAGTTCTTCACAAGATTGTGCTAGGAGAGTACGATACTTCCGGATGATTTTGAACAATTTGTGATGTGATCGACGAGCGCTTTCACGAAGAGCTGTGATGTTCGTATCTTTCCAGCTTGCCAATTGAACTTGTTCCTTTAACTCCTTCTCCAATTTCTGCCGTCCATCTTTTAGGGAGCTTTGGACCGAAGAGATAAAAGGTCCATAGTGGTCAAGAAGATTCTTAAGAGCCGAAACCACCTTACTCAAGGCTGGAAGCTCGGGAAGATAGAGCATAAGGAGTTGCCTGAACTTGTCGACAAGATCAACACGGGACGAGAATTGTCCCATGGATGTAGCATGTAGGAATTTCTCTAGCGTCGACAGGAGGTCTGATATATGACTGTCCAGCGGCTGGTTTTCTTGTATCAGCTGTAGCGGAACTGCCACAATGACCTCGTATGCCATGTACCACCAAGATGCCGCTTGTTCCAGGCATTTCTCGTCTTCCACATCGAGCAAACGGGACCAGCTAGATAGCTCGAGGCGTCTCCAGTGAATCAGTGTCGAGGTCAGGTCATTGTAGCAGTCGGCTGCAGAAAATTCTTTGCTCGCAACTGTTTGCCATTCATGTACGTGCCCGTGAAGTTTCTCAGCCATAGTTATGAACTTAGCAAGGGGCCCCCTATGCTGGAACTTGAAGATTTTAGAGCACCATTCAACAACATCGGCAAGGGTTGCATGTTCAGGCCAGGATTCTTGTAGCTGCAAAAAGCGAACTTGCACCTTCTGGACGAGAGAAGCAAATTTATTCACTTCTTCTATATTGGCATCAGTGTAAAAGTTGTAGTTGGCAACTTTGCTTGGTCGATGAACCTCTTCCATGAGCAAGAAAATAGGAGCAAGATGGAACTTTAGATCGACTGGTGGTATTGTCACCCCTGCCTTACGCGACAGTGACCCTAACAAGCGAAGGCTCTCACTTATCACATTCCTTAGGCGGGAAGCTCTATCATCAGATACCAAGAGGTCCCTGAAGGCTGTAAATAATTTCATACGAAGGTTGTCAGCATGAGGCTCGGTATTTGCAGTTTCGTTGCTGGGCTCATCTTGGTTATCGTAAGTAGGGAACATCCGTAGCATTTCTGCGGATTCCGACTCCTTGTCGTCCTCAAACGATCCTTTGTAGTGATAGAACTTGGATTTCTCTGCTTCAAGAGATTGGTCCTTTTCCAGTTTCTCTTTCCACGAGGAATATGCTCGATCGAGGATACCATGTAAAATTTCCTTTTGGGCGGGTTGAGATAGAGTCTGGTTGTCAATATTTTGAGCGGCTCCTAGTAGTAGCAACCTCTGAACATCTATCTCTGCCATTGCGGCTTGGGACCCTTTAGCGGGAGAGGGCGAAGCAAGCGATAGATCTGGTAATTTTCCTCCCAAGAAAGGGGTTGTTCCGCATATATATTGGATAATGGAAGAAGATCGGGCGGAAGACGCAGTACTGTGATGGATCAACTCAATCCCCTGATCCAGGAGCTGGAGAAATCTAACTGGTAAGATCGTCATGTCTTCATATCCAGGGCAGTTCTCAGAAAGGCGATGGGTGATTTGGCGAATATTGAGCTGGAGCAATGTTCCCGGTGCCTGGGGAGAGACGTCCTTAGAAATTGACTCAGCAATGGGTGCCTGAGAGGCCGAAAGGATATATTCAACTGGCTGGTTCAAGACGGAGGTGAGAATGCTGTTGAACTGGGCTTGCACCTCATTCAGTTTTGAGATCTCAGGGCGGACCACAGGAGTATTCGGGGGTGCAGATCCAAGACGAGCAAGATCTTCTCTTGCAGCTTGAATTCGTAAGCTTGATGTCTGCCCAGAAAATAAATGCTCACATTCCCGGAGGCAATCAAACCTCGTAGCCATTTCATGCTGTCTATGCAAATGGAGCTTATGTTCAACGGCAAGATGTAATGATGGATCGAATGGTCGATTTGGAACATAACAATGCAGGAGAACAAGAGATAGCCTGACTAAAAGCTCCCCAAGCTGACCGAGAGCCGCCTCATTAGCTTGCGGTTTACAGAGCTTTCGGAACAGGGTAAGAATTTCATCCCCTAGAAGTTGGAAGACCAGATTATCTGATATATCCGGGTGAACTTGGGCTGTGCAAAGAGCAGATTGCGGATCTTTAGACTCTCCTGTCTGAAGTTGCCGCAAAATTTTCATAGATGAATTCAGGGAGTCTGGTCCAAGCAAGTCTGCATGACACCGTATGAACTCCTTCAAAAGCTCCAAAACCCGATCTCTAACGATAGTAGGCTGATAAGTAGAGAGCTGGCAGGTGTTTGCAGCTAGCCCTTGTAACAGGAGACTAACTTCGGACCCTAGTAGATCCATCTGTCCAAGGGGAACCTGGTTGATATCTTGGACTTTGTTGACAAGAGAATTTGAAATATTCCCAAGCAATGCTAATGGGCCACAGTGAGGATTTTCGCTCCCTAGGTACTGAGTAAGTTTAGAGAGCAATCCGGGGGCCGCACTGGCAATCACTGATGTGTCGCTGGGACGAGATTCTCTTCTGGCCAGGAGCTTGATAGATCCAGGAAGTGGAGCGCGAGGCAGGGCCGTGTCTTCTATTAGATCGTTATATTGGCACAATGCTTCAAATTCTGTAGCAAAGTGAGGAGAGTCATAGGAATCAGATCTCGAAGATTGGCCCTCAAAGCGAGATATTGTTGTGTTCAATTCCTAGAAAACTGTCAGTAAGATATAGGAAGATGCATGAAGAATAATACTGGTAGCTTACGGGCAACAGGGCCGTGCTATTGGCACCCCGTAAAATTGAGGTTTGGGCGTGGATAAACAGGTCATAGAGCCGCCCTAGTTCATGAACAGGCACTCGCGACTTCAATGCTACCCGGTCATATCTGGCCCTAAGTTCTCGAAACTGCATCCCCTGTTCTAATTGACTGGAGTCAGTGGGCGTGGCAGGGCGCCATGAATTCCATATACGTTGCATGCTCTTCCCGCTGCTCAACTCCCAGTTGGCATTGAAAGAGGCCAGAAGCTCTTTGAACTGGTCCACCAGTTTGAGCTGAAGATGCTCAAATTCACCACATATACTTTTTCCAATAAGAAGGTATGTCAAAAAGGTAGCATCGTCCAAGATGTCGCACTGGGTTAATTCAAAACTATCCCAGCAAAAATTCAAGATGTTTTCCACCAGCTGAGGGGCCTTATCGGGGCAAGATTCCAGGGTCAGTGACTCTAAACACTCACTGACTGCATTACAGCAGCCATAAAGGAAATGGCCAACCGGCTGTGTCGAGTCTTTCAGGTGAGACTGTATAGTCCCTGAAGTAACAGATCGTTCTATGAGAGTCATTTCCGCTGATTTTTTGCCCCTTGCAGCAGATTCTATGTGCAAAAGTTGCTGATAAAATTGGACGGTTTGTAGCTGAAGCTCTTGCAGCTTTGCCGCCTGCAACAGTTTCTTTCGATAGCTCTCTATTGGGAGTGAAAACACAAGTCGTGGTTCATTTATAAGAGGATGGATAGGCTAAGAAAGGGTTAACAGGACATCTATAGATAGGGTAAGGAATACGGACCTCATTCTTTTCCAGGTTATTGACATGTTGATAGGCAAGGGTTCCATCGGATCTAGGGCCTACTAATCGTCCAACTAGCGCATTGCGACATAGAAGAGTGCTATAGCTCTCAACCAACCATTCTGCCTTTTCGGGAGTCACAGGGGAGTTCTTAGCCCACAGCTGGGCAACCCGTTTGATAGAGTGTTGAAGACACGCTACGTCCTGAGGCGATAGATGATCAAGGCCAACTCCAAGAGATTTGGAATCGCTCTTAAGGGGTTTAGGGAAACAAACCAAATTGTGACACTCCCGAATACGGTATATGGAAGATTCGTTTAAATGCCTTGTGTCAGTCAAACAAGACCGGTTTATTTCATCCTCTCTGAGAAAGAAAATTTCAATAGATCTGTTTCGCATAGCTCGAGACAGTTCGCCATGCCGAGGGTCAACTGTTAAAAACAATCGGAAATCAGGGTGCGGTGTGATCACCTGGGCAAGGCCATCGGGTGATTTGCGCTCATTCACAATAAGACACCCATTTGGCTCCAAAAGAGAATTTAATCTGTCCAAAACAGTGGCATTGCAAAGATTGGCGTTATCAAGCACCACCCAGCTACCTTGCTTCATAGCATGAATCAGAATACCCTCGGTCCACTCGAATCCGGCTTCTCCCCCTGCTTCATCGACACAAATCTGCTTGCATTCCTCAAGAATACCCTTAAATACTGTGTCCGAGTGATGTTGAGCCAGTTTGGAGAGGGGACCTAAAAGCTCCTTTGGACTGAAAGAGCTGTGCATCGTCATTTGATAGAGTTGTATCAGCTCTGGAACCAGGGCTGCGCTGCTATCCTCTGCCTGGGAGAATGCCACGACAATGTGGTATCTTAAAAGGTGAACTAGTTCACTTGCGAATGAAAGATATTGCCGGTGTCTGTCTCTTTGCTCAAAGCCACCAATGAGATCCATAGCATCTGTATCGGAATTCAGAGCAAGTTCAACAAGTTTAGCGCCACTTAGAGCAGCAAGTCGTCTTATGCTAGAAGTCTTTCCACACCCAGATGGCCCGACTAAAAGACACGGCCAGGCATTCTCTATGCAGAGCATCATAGACTCAACTAGATGCAAGCTGCGAGGAAAGTCTTTCGAATCATTGACAGAAAATTCATACAAATGCTGATTGCGATCCAACTTTCCCAGGCCAACCTGGTACGAGTAAGGGCTGAGATTATGGAAGTAGTTCTTCGTGTCAGGGGCCGCTCCGAATATATCATGATAGAGTTGAGAAATGAATAGCCTATCGGCAGCAGTCCTGAACCTGTGAGAAATGACCACATCGAGATACTGCGAAGGTGATATCTCAGCAGGGCTAGAAGTAAGCAGCTTGAGCCAGCGAGAGATATCTCGAAGATTAACCTCCCAAGGGGCTCCAACGGCTCCAAGACGACGATCAGTGAGCAGCTTTGTATTCAACATAGTAACAAATTCAACCAGTTTGTTGATCTTGTCTTCCGGACACGCTGGGCTTAACCTCCTACAAATGATTTGCAGGTCATGAGAGGTAAATGAGTCCGCATAAACAACAGTAAATCGATTGACGAAAGACGCTGGAAGGCCTTTTCTCCCACCGCCCTGATGATGGGGATTCTGTGCAGCAAAGAGGACGAAATCAGGGTGTCGTTGGAACGTTTGGCCAAGTTCAGCAATATAAACTTGCTGCCGGTGGTCTAAACAAGAATTCAGTCCTTCAAGCACGGATTGGGAGGCTAGGTTCATTTCATCTAATAAAACCCATCCGCCGTGTTGCATTGCACGCAAGAATGGTGCATCACTCCATGCAAAGCTACCGATATCACCCCCATCGACGGGTACGTCTGATCCAAACAGATCCGTTAAATCAGTCTGCTCGGACAAGTTTATTCGAGTAAGTGGAACGCCAATAACCTGCGCTAGTGCTGCAACAAGTGTAGTCTTCCCAACTCCTGGGCTTCCTTCCAATAAAATAGGTTTGCTCGATTGGAGGCCACGGGCAACACGGATTGTGTTGGATAAAGTTGTAGGTGCATCAAGCGCAAACTTGGAATCTGGGTTCGAATTAGCCCCAAGAGGCAATGAGAATTGACCAATTCTCAAAGTATGCCCGTCCAGTCGCATACTTGAGTTCTGGCTATATATTGATAGAGCGTCAACCGAGAATAGCTCCCCAAGCTTCTCCAAGGATGCTTTTCTGTCTCTCTCAAGGTCACCAGAGGTAGATGCTAGCAACGCAGATGGATTTGCTCCAAGGCCATCAACATAGACCAGGCAGGCACCATGTATAACGGCAGATTGGTCATCCAACTGAGTACAAGAGTTGATAAATTGTACCCAGGCCAGTAGGTCTCGGACAGATATCGAGGATTGTGCCGAGCCTCGGAACTTATCCTTGAACCATTTTGCAAATGATACCATCCCTTGGGGTACATTATGCAGAGATGATTTGACGTTCGCTTCCAAGATGGGCAATATGTCATCATCCTCCAGAAGTTCTGGAACCCAAATCTCTGTCAAACGATTCCTCAGTGCAGCAGAAAGCTCTCGTTTTCCATAATCGCCTCCAGGGTTCATAGTACCAAGGAATTGAAAGCCATCAGTAGCAGTAACAAGAGAGTCAACGGGGCCTTTCTCGGCGAGCAGCACAGTCCTTGTAGTTTCTAGCACACTGTTCAGCCGTTCAAGAACAGAATCATCTGCAAGAGACAACTCATCAAGGAGGAAATGCTGTCCCGTTTTCATGGCTGTGACTAAACTCCCATCAGACCATTCAAAAAGGGAGCTTGCCCTTGTTATATTGGTCTTAATTTTGTGAATAAGATCGGGGTCACAGTGGCCAGACGATGACTTTTCAAGGGCATAGAATGCACTCTTGAGGTCATCAAGGGATGAAAAAGGCCCGGTATGCATTTGATGGGCTTGTTCTAAGGCCAAGGTTATGTCTATCTCAAGCTGATGAATGATCGATGAGCGATTCCTTATAGGTCTCTGGGAACCAATAAGGTCACCTGTTTCCAAATTGACGTGGGCATTGACAATGAATAGCTCTTTGCCATATACTTCTGCAATAGCCTGGCATATCTGAGTTTTACCACACCCAGTCTCTCCGACCAGAAGAACGGGCTCGTTATGCTCAACAGCTTCGGACACAAGGATGAAGAGCCTCCTCATAGCAGGTGTCCAAACGATATTGGATGGGGCTGCCGCAGATAAATGCTTCAGACGTACTTCAACAGCGGATTTACCGTAAATTTCATTTTCATCCAGCTTCACTCCCATGACTTTCTCTATCACCTTCTTCACAGCGTTCCTCTCCTGGTGATTCCTTACTCTTTCAGCAAGGAGCATGAAGCCATGTACAGCCAATTGTTCCCGGTCATCTGCGCGTCTCATTGCCCACCTGAAGAGGTCACGAAGTGTCGCAAAACTGTTTCTCTGTTCAAAGAGTCGGTTTGATTGACGTAGGATAGATAGCTGCCGATATACAGAGACTATCCGCGTGCAGAATGATGGCGGGATTTGTGAACGTTCCTTCAATATAAATTCGAGTTCATCTTCGGGTATATCATCAAAATGCAATTCAAGAAATCGATTCCTGAACGCACGAGACAACACTTTCCTTCCTCCATAAAGGCCCGCGGGGTTTTGAGTAGCAAATAACATGAAGTTGGGATGTGGGCGGACTACTTCTTGCGTTTCGGGGATGAAAAGCTCCCTGTTATCATCAAGCAGACGATTTAGAGCCTCGAGAACATCGGTTGGTGCAAGATTAAGTTCATCAAGCACAATCCAGTATCCTCTTTTCAAAGCCTCGACAAGGACACCGTCTTGGTACTTTAAAGTGCCATCTTCAGAAGTAGCGTAAGAACCTAGATATTCCTGAAGATCCGTGTGTTCATGATTATTGATCCTCACAAATCGGTTTCCAGAGAGTTTGGCCAGATGCTCAACCATGCTGGTTTTTCCAGAAGAAGTTGGTCCCTGTAATAGAATGGGAAATCGCCGAGTTGAGCTGGCTCTGACGAGATTCATAAGATTCCTTTCGATAAAGGGGGTAATAATGTAGTGCGGTTGAGATTCCGGTGGAAAATCACCCTTTTGCATCCAATAGTGTTTATACTGGACATAAGCTGCTCCATCCTTAAACTCCCTAGGAGTCTGAGAAAGTATGGATCTTGCATTGCCAACCTTCCCAAATATATGTTTCTCCAGCAAAGGTATAACTTGACGTTCCGAATCCTTGCTCAAAAGGGTTAAAAAGCTCATAGAGAAGCCTTCATATATAGCACGACGAACTCCGTATACATGCGCCTGATCGGTCACATACATCAAGGTACGGACAAGAGTTCGGATGCTAAAATGGGGCTTGTGTCCAGCTCCGTCGGTCAATTGATTCTCCATAGCTAGCCGTTTCGTTTCGAGATAGATATTTGCAAGATCCGAGGCAACACGAGAATCATGATTCAGTAAGGGGCCAAGGTAGGTACGTATCAGACTCAGCAGGTCATCTATGTCGCTGTCTGGGGATCTAACATAAAGTTCTGTAAATCTTGACCTTAACCCAGGGGCAAGGTCACGCTTCCCTGCGTCTGTGGCAGGATTCATTGCTCCAAAGATCCGGAAATTTGGATGACCGACAACTCGTTCCATCTCACCAGCCTCGGAGAGAAGGACTGAAGGATTACCGTCACGCCCATGGTGCAATAAACTTGCAATGCTCTCCAAGGTATCAGGTGATGCAAGGTTGATCTCATCCAGAAGCACCCATCCCCCATTCCTGAGGGCCTTCACAATTTTTCCCTGGACAAAGGCAAACGAAAATTTGGCATCCCCTTGCAAAACCCTGGCTTCAAACTCTCTAAAATCGGAGGTGAATGAAGACCATTTTGCTAATAATGAGCTATATTTTGGACTATCAAGCTTTCTCTTTTTCGTTGGTTGTTCTGTCGTCTCCTTGATATCGGTTTGTGCCTTTTTGGAGGTACCAAACAAGTCCGAAACCATTTTGACAGCCTCATTTAGGACATTGACAAGTCGCGGCCAATTCCCAGCAGTAACACTCTTTGCAACGGAAGATAGGAACTTCTGATTTTTCTTGACAGAGAATGTAGACTCGAATAAGGCATTGAACTCGTCCACAAGCGGTATTGCTATTGATCGAAGATTAACAGGCTTGTACCCACCCAGAAGATCAGAAGCCTCGCTTTGTTGAGATAAATTGACAACTGTCAATTTCTGGTTTAAAAGCGATGCCAGTTGCTGGACAACTGCAGTTTTACCAATGCCAGTCTCTCCAACAAGCAGGATAGGTTCCGAAACTTGGAGGGCGGCCGCTGCCTGTTCCATTAGTCGTAAAGAACTCTTTGTTGCCGCAAACGACTTGGTTTGATTAGCCTTCGACCCTGCCATACCCCGTGATTGAATCTTTGAGCAAACTTCCCTTCCAATCAATAATTCTGAAAGTTCATCGGAATAATTTGGCACACGCTCTGATAGACAAAATTTCCATTTTTGTGGGGAAATATGCATTTCTTCAGCAATAGTGCTTGCAAGTGATAAACGCAGTTCATTGTTTGGGATATGAGCTGCAAAACAGTCAACGGCGTCCATGAATATTTCATCATCAATCCGAGCTGGCACTGATTCGCTCCGGCTCTTTATCCCTAGCTTTTGTAAACGGGTCTCGACCCTGTTGCAAAATTTCATTAAATCACGAAGGCCAATAGGCCTCCCTTGTACCCGCCTGGATGCCCCAGATCCAAGGAACGTGGATATAATTCGAGAGTATAGAGTCAAGAAAGTATCGGCGTATCGGGTAATGTTTAGTAAAGGGAATTCATTCTTGATTATTTGAGAGACCTCTTCCACAGGTAAAGGTGAGATCCGAATTGTATTCCACAGACGGCCGCCTAGCATCGTCATCCCTGGAGCCACCTCATCCCCTCTGCTGTTTAAAAATGACCTCATGGTTGCAATGATGCGGAATCCTTCAGCACAACGGATATGTTCTCGGCGACTCGGAATAACAAGTTCTCTGTTCTCAATCAAGGGTAAAATGACTGAAACCACTTCAGCAGGTGCGCGATCCAGGTCTTCGATTAAAATCCACCTTCCTTCTCTTGCAGCTTGGGTTAATACTCCTGGCTGCCATTTGAAGCTCCCACTTTGTCCCGAAGTAGAGTAGACACCTAATAAGCTCTTTGAATCCGTTTGCTCGTTTAAGTGTAGGGTTATCATTGAGGACAAGTTTCCCATTTCACTCGCAGCTTCCATGACCAGAGACGTCTTCCCAGCTCCTGGTTGTCCAACAAGTAATAAAGGGTCTTGAAATAGAAGTGCTTCTCCCACCTTGCGAAGATTAGTTCTAACAGCAGGTGTCTGAACCAGCTTAAATGCCTGGGAACTAATCTTCTGCTTCAGGGTAGGAACAAGAATGCCACCGATGTCTGCCGTATAATCTAATGACCTAAAATTCTTGATCCATAGATCAAAGAAGCTTCTATTGCGGTTTTGACGGGCTGTTTCTAGCGCTGTTTCAAGGTTTTTATATCTCTGTTCCTCCCAGAAGCTGATCAACCTGAAATCAATAAGCTGGCCTTCCAAGGTATGGTCAAGGGGACCGTCACCACAATATCGGAGGAGCATGTTCTCCAAAACAGCATCTGCAGCTTTTATATGCAGACAGAAACAACGAACTGCCATACACCGTATGATCTTATTTGAATGGGAGAACAGGGCTTGAAGCTGGTTAGGAAACACAGATGGTGAAAAAGTGTCCGCGTCGAAACTTAACAGCCGAAAAGCTGAGAGAAGTAATGAGAGAAGAGACCCATCATTGATATGTGATATATCTGAGGGACATTGCTCAGAGAATAACGGCAAGCCCACGTTCTGAGCTTGAAGAACCCTTTCAGCAAGCGGTCGTAGGTATGGAGAATGGGGCAAAATCTGTGAGAATGCCGATATGACATGTTCGAGATGAACAGTCAAGTCCAGTAAGAGCCACCGAGCAGCTATATCCACAAACACTGGTTCTAGTAATGGGAATAATGTAGCTGTATAGCTCGGGTCTAGAGCTGCCAGTACCAGTTGATCCTGCTGGGTATTGGCTGGAGCTTTGAGAATCGATTGTGCTAGCTCCTCTGGTAGTTGATGTAAAAGACCGGGCTCTATCGAGAACTCCGGCACGGCTGGTAAAGTCTCCATCTCGAGGGACTCTACGCAGCGCGGCGTTTTCTCCTGTAGATAACAGGACGTTTGATGTCTTGATATCAAAATCAAAATCTCAAAAAAATTCCTTATCGAAGATACTTTTCTGCCGAAACTCTAATTCTGCCGCATTTCACCGCGTTCATAACCTAACTAATCAGTCACGTGATATCCGGCCTTATTTTGCGCATTGACCAGCTAAGCAGGTACGGATAAAGCAAATTGCAGGCTGACAAGTTGACACTCTTAACGACTGCAGAAGATAGAGGCGACTCCCGGGTGCATATGTATATGACAGAGGGAGATGTTACCTATCGTTCCGTGATTGTGTTTGCATAACCTGGAGGTAGCATAGGCTCCGTCACCTGAGGCAGAATGGAGGTGCCAGGGGAGCTATCAATAGACATGGCCGATACGATTAGCACCGATCAGCCAGACGACGGGTTATCGCAGTCGTTTAGTCAGGGCCAGGAGCCATCAGAGGAACCGTAAGTCAGCCAGCCGTTGCCGCCTTTGATAAGCCTCTTCTAACAATCAATATAAAGGATCACGTTCAAGCGCAGGCAGAAACCTCCATCGCGCTTCGGTCTTCACAGCATATTTGGCAGCGTAAACGATTCTCCCTTCTCATCTCATAGCCGTCTCAGGAGTATCGACGAGAGTCCGCGGGGCTCACGACCCGGTACAGCAAATCAGAATACCAGCAGAGAACAGGGCCATGGGTCCGGCGCATCGCATAAACCGGGAGCACCGACGGATTGGTATATCGAAGGACCTGGAAGAAGAGTAGGGTATGACGACTTGACTGCCATTGACTGGATATTTGAGTATACAAAGGAAAGACAGCGGATACGGCATCTGAATGCAAATAACCCCGGCTTGCTTGGCACATTCAGGCAGCTGCTAGACGCCAGCCAGGTTTGGATGGTGCTAGTTTTGACTGGTTTGGCAGTTGGCCTTCTAGCAGGATGCATTGATATTACGAGTCGATGGCTTGCTGATATCAAAGTCGGATACTGCAAGTCGGGTGTGGAAGGGGGTAAATTCTACCTCAACCGAAGCTTTTGCTGCTGGGGATATGATGGTATGTATGGACTTCTAAAGTTATTGAGCCATTATATACGAAAGATACTTACATTCATTAGACCCCGCCAACTGCAAACATTGGATTTCGTGGCACGATGCTTTCAAAATTGGCTCCAAAGCAGGTGGTTTTGTTGCAGAATATATGGTTTTTATCATGTATTCGATCCTATTCGCCACATGCGCAGCAGTCCTTGTCACGTCCTATGCAACCCACGCTAAACATAGCGGTATTCCTGAAATTAAAACGATTTTAGGCGGTTTCGTGATCAAGAAATTTATGGGGTTATGGACTTTAATGATCAAATCTGTTGGCTTGGTAGGCAGCCCAATATTTATATCATTGATTCTAGAACTCACTCTTTTCTAGTGCCTTTCTGTGGCTTCTGGTATGTGGTTGGGAAAGGAGGGCCCATTGGTTCATGTTGCATGTTGCTGTGCAAATGTAATCATGAAACCATTTGGCAGCCTCAATCATAACGAAGGTGATCACCACACAAGCAGCATTTGTCCTTGTCATCCAGTTCTAACGCTTCTACAGCACGGAAGAGAGAAGTTCTCTCTGCAGCAGCAGCAGCTGGGATATCAGTGGCATTTGGATCACCCATAGGAGGTGTGCTGTTCAGTCTTGAGGTATGGTACCTTATTTTCATCGATCAATAAGGCCCCATCGCTGACTCAAACAGCAACTATCCTATTATTTTCCTGATAAAACCATGTGGCAGAGCTTTGTTTGTGCTATGGCTGCAGCAATCTCCCTACGCGCTGTCAACCCATTCCGCACGGGGAATATCGTCCTTTATCAAGTCACCGATTCTCAGAGATGGCATCCTATCGAGATTTTACCCTTTATTCTCCTTGGCATATTTGGGGGCCTATACGGTGGACTTTTCATCAAACTCAACATGCGGATTTCGAAATGGCGAAAGTCTCGAAATTTTTCATTCCCCGTGTTAGAAGTCGTCTTCGTGGCTCTTTTAACAGGCCTAATCAACTTCCCAAACTCCTTCATGAAGGCACAGCTATCAGACCTTTTACAAGCTCTTTTCGCGGAATGTTCCAAGACTCCAGCGGACGAATTTGGGCTGTGTAGGGGCAATGCTGACTTTGCTGGAGTGTTTTGGGCTTTGGTGTTTGCTGGGACTCTCGGGTTCTTGCTTGCCTCTATCACATTTGGGCTGGATATTCCTGCTGGTGTGATCCTTCCGTCCCTTGCCATCGGCGCATTGTATGGTCGAGCTCTCGGCACAGTGGTTAGTGTTTGGCAAAAATCGCATCCCAACTCCCTGCTATTTAGTGATTGCGAACCTGGCGCACCATGCGTTACACCCGGCACATATGCAATTGTTGGAGCGGCGGCCGCCCTAGGAGGAGCTACTAGGATGACTGTATCAATCGTCGTGATCATGTTTGAGTTAACCGGGGCTCTGACGCATGTGATTCCCATTATGATTGCTGTTATGCTTTCCAAATGGTGTGGTGATATATTTGGGAAACAAGGCATCTATGAATCCTGGATACACCTAAACGAATATCCTTTCCTTGACCAGAAAGACGACACTCCACCTCCAGATGTACCGGTCAGCCAAGTTATGACTAGCATCAACGACCTTACGGTAATCACCGCCGTAGGCCACACTGTTGAATCCCTGAGAAATCTACTTTCGAGTACCTCGTACCGAGGGTTCCCCGTGGTATCAGATATGGCTAGCCCGACACTACTTGGCTATATATCCCGCAATGAATTGTCATATGCGCTTAATGCCTCCTCTTCCCATCATTCTGGAAATCTCTCTCCGGAAACACAGACCTTTTTCTCCCATCAGCCTTTTGCTGATCCTGCCGAAACCCTTGACCTTCGACCGTGGATGGACCAGACACCCATCACCATGAATATTCATACCAATCTCCTGATCGTACTGAACATGTTTCAAAGACTTGGTCTTAGATATGTGCTTATAGTAAATAGAGGGAGGCTAGAGGGGTTCTTGACCAAGAAGGATATCTGGTATATTCTTAACGAGTCATCTAAAGCAGACCCTACCTCGGGAATTGGCGGAGGTATATTACGGGCAGACGGCTCAGGAGAGGCGCGAGGATTGCTATCCCGCGCCGACAACCCGATGCTTGTCAGTCCCGTTGATGACGGTAATATGTTATGAAAAGAGCACGACCATGTTTGTATCAGTAATGTGTGACATAGTAGTACAATTGAATATCAATATTCTTCTAGAACTGAATTTTGAGTTGTACACATTTTCCAGACCTTTTTTTCTTGTATGAGCCTATGCATCCGCCTTTTAACCTTCTATAATGAACCAAGAAAAAATGAAAGGTATCAGTTATTTAGTACAGTTTTTCATGAGTCGACGGGGAATAGAGTTGACAAATTGTGATTGAAGGGTAAACCAGCCCATGCACGAAAAGGGTATTCTGCAACCAAAATATAATGAATCAGAAAAAATTAAAATCGTGTTCCGTTAACGCCCTGGACGCCCTTGCCAAGTTGACTGGCAACGACAGTAGCCTCTCTGACGGAGCGTGCGATGGCACCGCGGACTCGTCCTTCTTCGAGGACAAGAAGACCACCAATAGTGCAACCTCCAGGGGTGCTAGTCTTCTCACGAATCAAAGCAGGGTGCTCGCCATTCAGAACCATTCCAGCGGTTCCGCGCATGACTTGAGCAGCCATCAACTGCGACTCAGCCCTGGGAAGACCCATGGCAACGGCTCCGTCAGCCAAGGCTTCCAACACAAGAGCAACGAAAGCAGTGCCGGATCCGGCCAGAGCAGTGCTTGCGTCCATGATGTGTGGTGGGAGGGTGATGACACGGCCCACACGAGTGAAGATCCAGGAAACGATGGTGCTCTGGAAGTGGGTGAGTGGTGGATTCGTGCTGGCAATGACGGTCATTGACTCTCTGACAATTGCAGCAGTGTTGGGCATGGCACGCACGACACGGCATCTGTCGGCCATGTCGATATCGGAATCCTTGTAGAGCACCTCTTCGATCTGCTCTGCAGGCACACCGGCAAGGATGCTGACCAACAGTTTGCCTTTGAGAGCTTCTCTCATGCCGGGGACATTGAGAACTTCGCTCAGCATGTATGGCTTGCAGCCGAGCACGATGACATCACCGTCAGTCACACCCTTGACGTTCTCATTTTGAAGGATGGTCAAGGGGAGGTTGTACGGGCTGAGGATGTGCTGGATCCTCTTGACGGACTCGGGCCTCCGTACGCAGGCAATGAACTTAGATGGGATCTGGTGCACCGGCAGGCCCTCTGAAGGGGTGGCGGATCCGGATGGCGGAGGATACGCCGACGAGCTTCTCGGTTCAGAGAGAGAAGCCATCACGCCAGAGAGAATCGAGGTGCCGAGGGTTCCTGTGGTTAACGCCGCCAAGTTAGCCGCATTCGCTCGTTTGTTTTTCTTCGGAACATGCATCCCTAGTTCCCCTTCCCCCCCGGCGGCTGCGGGAAGAACCTACCACATCCAAGAAAGGTCACTGTCGTCCCCGAGTGACCAAGAGAAAGGGTGCCATCCATGAACGAAGACATGATTGCGGGGAGAGGCAGGGTGAAAACAGGGCAAAAACAACTGAGTCAGAGGTGCAGATGGTGGTGAAACTGGAAGGGTGAGGGCGTCGAGCAGTTCGTTGTTGTTGCTGGGAGCGACGATGATTTTATATGGCGAACTTTTCCTGTTTCGTGAAAATGAGCAAAAAGCAAAAATAGAACGGAAGAACATCGGCCCGCTGTCAAGGGGCCCATGCGCCCGGTTTTACCCGTTTTGGTGCTTATCTAATACACTATTACGTCAGCGTGGCTTTTTTAGACTCTGCGAGGGAAGTTTCAACACGAAGAAAAAGCCGACTATCAAACCAAGAGGAATACATCACAAGAGCAACGCCGGGCAAGGGGAACAAGGGACGATACGACACGGACGGAGCCATGATCTCATGAGGCAAAAACGGAAGACAGATTGTGACACCGACGTTCGAGCATGGCTGACCCCTTCGAGGTCCGCATGCGCTTTACGACGCAATTGCAACATCTAAGCGCATCCTTCACCTCGTCGCAGAAGGCAGCCAACTATGTCTTGAAACACAGGGATATGGGGGAAGACCTCCACTCATGCATCTTGGAGCAATTGGAAAGGGTGAGTCGAGCCAGCATCATTGAAATGCCTCATTTAACAGAGTAAAATGAGCTGACAAATAGGTCGCAGAGCAATATGAATACCAGGGCCAATATCATGTACTTCATCGAGCATCTGGCCGACATGGCCACGAACGAGAACCACCCCGAGTTCGTCCATATGATTAAACGTGATATCCTCCAAATCGTCGATGCAGTCGCCCCTGCAGACGGCTCCGGGGCTGCCAATGTGAAACATGTAAGGCGTGTTTTGAACGGTCTTCAGTCGAAGGAAATCCTATCCCACGAAACGGTATCTGAGATCGACGCCTGTCTCAAGGAACGAGAGAGCTATCCGGCTCACCTCCTTGACCTGGAGCCGCTCGAGGAACCCGCCACTACCGATACCGCAAAAGCCGGGTCAGATACTACAAAGTCAAGAGTCACCGTTGACCGGAAACAGATCGAACAACGTGTGGAAGAAGACCGAGAGAGAAACAAGCGATTGCGAGAGAATATGTGGGCTGTACCGCCACACG
This sequence comes from Trichophyton mentagrophytes, assembly GCA_003664465.1. NCBI lineage: Eukaryota > Fungi > Ascomycota > Eurotiomycetes > Onygenales > Arthrodermataceae > Trichophyton > Trichophyton mentagrophytes. Next base: position 36,646 of record QQSR01000032.1, on the reverse strand, counting down.
ACATGAAGGAGTTCGAGAAGATGTGGGACGAGGTGAGCGACGTTGGAGACGACGACTATCTTCAGGCTGCAGAGGAGGCAGAAGAGAGACGGAGGACTGCTGAGGCTTCGGGTCTCTACAATTAAACTAACGATATACGACTATGAATATTTACTTGGAAAGAAACATTACTGGCGTTTACGGGGCGGCGCTTTGATACATTTTGAACTTCTATCTGGTCTTTGCCATGTCTTCTAATACCATTCAAAAAGCCAACCATACCTTTTCAAATTTAACTGCGAGCAAGACGCACGCTCTTCATTTTATTTAATTTATTCTGTCATCCAAATATCAACCCATTTATAAAAATAAGTCAGTCGGTTGAACAGCGATATGATTGGCCAATGCATTTCGGGGAAATAAAAATCCGAACTTTCCTGCAAAAAAATATTATTGGCGTAATTTGGAAGAAAAGATACCGACGGATAGCTATATTGGCAATTTTCACGACTCTTCGATCTTTTTTCATTCCACATGTTGTCTCAGATAGTAACTGCTGCTCGTGGTTTGTTCAAGAGGCCAGAGAGCACAGAAGATACGGCGTCTGAGCAGGAACAACCCGCCGATATGGTCACGATAATTGATAACTCGGCTTCCTCGCAAGAGACGCCCGCAACGCAGGAGTCCCCAGTGTCTAGCGGAAAACGCAAAGACACATCATCATCCGTACCTGAAAGTGTCGAAAACAGGCCGCAAAAGAGACGGAAAGGCGAACCAAGCTCAAAAGCCGCTAACCCCAGTGGTACAACACAGGGCGAGAGAGATGGCGCCAAACAGAAGAAGCCTCAGGTGTTGGAGTCTGTTACAATAATCAACCAGCCAAATACCAATTCTGCATCCACAATGGTGGCAGATGAGAAGCATGCCTTGCCTAATCCAAGGAAAATCCGTTTTGGGAGCGAAGAACTTAACGGCACTCACCTAGACGATGACGAGGAACACGAGGATGCACAATTGGAAAACGGAACAGCGGATCAAGCAGAAGACGATGAGGACGACAGTAGCGATGATGATGCTCCTGAAGCAGTCAGCAATGCTGTTCAACTATCGCAAATAAGAGAAGCTGAGCGCAAAAGGGAAGAAACAAGGCAAATGTAAGCTATGCTCTCCGGATTTTCTCAAATTAAATACGCCTGGTACTAACTGCTTTAATAACAGGGACGAACAAATGAGAAGAGAAAAACGAAAGGAGCATGAAAAACGATTGCAACAACAGGCTGCTTCCAAAGCAGCAATCCAGAAGGCAGCTGATGCCCGTCGAGATGCCAAGGCCAAACGAGCCGAAGCGAAAACATCAAAGCATGATGAGCAGCAGTCCGAAAGCTCAATGACACTCAGCGCTGGAACACAACGGGAGTCGAAGCACGGTCTATCAGCACCATTACCCGCACTTCTTCCAGACGAAATTCTAAATGCAGACCCATCCAAGCCACTAATAATAGGGCTTGATGTCGAAAAGCTGAAGATGAACACACCCAGACATATAAGGATTACCAATACAGCTGATCGACAACCCAAGGATCTCAAGGCTGGATCTACTGCCATTAGAGTGTTGGGCGACTCTGGTAGCAGCTCCAATCCTATACTACCGCCGAAGAGTTCAAATAGTAGCAGGCGCGTTAAAGAGAATTGGGTTGGCGGGAGGCGAAAAATGGGAGCTACCGGGGCGTTGAGCTATAGTACTGGCGGTCCAAAGAGTTTTGCTAGGAAATGACATGTGTGAGACCGGAGTTTAGCACTGAACTGACGATACCATCCATCGTACTATCGATCACATAGTTATATTACGCCTAGACTTGTTGAATATGGAAGCAGAGTTTATAAACCAGCTATGCGAGCGGTTCTTATTTACCTCTGAGATAGTACAATGGACGTATCTCCTTATGGTATTTGGGAAGATGTTGTCACTGCTGAGTCATCCAGCGGCAAAAACGCTAGACGCCACCGCACCGCGTCTAACTAACTGTCAAACTTTGTATCTGCCAAACAAAGGAGCCTTTTGGTCGGTAGCACTTCCAGGGAAAGGAGTAAATAAAGGCTGAGATGGCTTCTTTGCACTATTAGTGTGGGTTCATAACTGTCGAAATCTGCCACTACACCAAAAGGAGTGAGCCCACACTAATAGTGGGCAGATACGAAGTTTGACACTAACTTATCACAATCAGCGCCCGCTCCCTGAGCCGCAATGATCGCTTACTCGTTGTCATCCACCTACATTTGTGGTTTGTGACTTGCCTAACAATGGCTGAAGCCGAATTTGAATCTCAAGTGCGTGTAGAATTGATCAAGAAGATATCAGATGGTGCGGGGGGCGATATTGCCCAACCTCTATGGCCTTTCTTATGGCTGGCAGACGTTCCACAACTTGAAAGGATCTCTTCGAATCAGGACCTGGTGACCTATGTTACTGGACTTGCGGCGAGAATTAAAGAAAGCAAATTGCTTCCACGATGTAGGCCCGGCTGTCCTGACCTCCATTTTCATTCACTAACATTTTTGACAGGGACCCAGGGGGCTCGTGATCGTACACCCTCCCCAACATCCTCGCCACCAGCAACGACAAGGCTTTCAGAGGTAGCAGCACTGGGAGATCAGCCCGACTCACCAACATCAAGTGGGAGGAGTATGCCACGGCCTCGCTCTAAAAAGGCAGTGGATCTGGTGAGCATCTTAATTCATATCCCGAAGGCTTATTCCTAACGATTCTGATAGTGCCGTGCGCGAGACGAAAATAGATGCGTGATCACTGGTGCCGATGACCCTGTTGAATGTGCTCATATTTTCCCGTTTTCAATGAGAGGCCTGCAAGCACCGGACATCGTCCGGGGTCCGTTCAATCCTTGGTCTGTTCTTCGCATGTTCTGGAGCAACGAAAGAGTGGATGCCTGGTATAATGCAATTACCGGCCCTCTAGGTACTGAGACTGTTCGGAATCTAATGTGTTTGGCTCCTTCTGTTTTTAAATACCATGAGCGCGCGTTTTTTGCACTGGAACCTGTTGAGGAGAATCCAGAATCACTTACCGTCCGATTCCACTGGTTGCCTCACATGCACAACCTTCGCAAAATAAAACCAGATACCCGCCCATCCTTCCCTTCAGGAATCGGCTGCGGTCGTCGGATACGATTGTGGAACGTCGTGACTGGCATGGAAATCGTCTCAGGTACCCTCATTCGCATTAGCGCATCTGATGGGATTCCTCTTCCGGATCCAGCCCTCTTACAGATGCAGTGGATGCTTCAACGTATCATTGCATTAGCTGGCGGTGCCGAGGCATTCGAGGAATCTAATGATGGTGACGACGACGACGACGACGATTATTATGATTATCCTGAGTTCTATGAAGAAGATGAGATGAACCTGGATCTGGAACGGGTGACTTCGTCCTCTCGCGGGGAGCTAGATGCTAGCATGCTCCGCTCCAAACTAAACAAGATCCTTCCCGTTAGTTAATACCCTCTTTCAAGATCAACTAGAGTGCGGCCAATGTTTTTCTCTTAATCTGTATTCTATAACGCCTAATTGCTGAAATGCCACCCTTCCTTCTTTGAGGGATCCGCTTACCCAAAATACGGATAGACGGAGGTAACTAACCAGACACACCAGCAGCCAATAACTGGGACAGATGTTGGACCCCGTGGCGGAAATGGAGGGCAAGGAGGAAGGGTAGATATTGTCTTCGGCTGTATTTTTGAGCAGGCCATTGAGCAAGGTGCCGAGCTCGTTAAAGGGCTGATGGATCCCAAGAAAAGTGGCCTACGGATTTCGAGGACAGGATTAAACGGTTCGTCGGCTTCACCACCCTGAAAGAAATCATGGCAGCCATAACGATACCGCCGTCATTGAGCAGAGTAGAGGCCATGATGGCCGCTACAAAAGAGTCAATACAGCCGACTCTCATACAATTTCTTATAAATCTGGCAGCGCAGCGAGATAGCTTGACCAACGCCTTTGAGCAACACACCAGCGTCGAGGGCGGGCCATACAGTACTGGCGGCACGGGAGACAAGCAAAGACACTGGTAAACCAGGGGCAAAAAAAACTATTGGAGAGTGAAGCATGCTTCGTGCACCCGACACAGTGCCGAATGTTGTTAGATATGGCCAACCTGCTCTGTTTCTGTGGACCTCGCAACGAAAAATCCCGCGCAGCGAACATTTATAGCCGCCTGATGCGGAGGCTGGCCTTCTTGGGAGATGGGAAGGATGATAAGGTATCGAAGACACGCCTAGCTGAAGCATATCGCAAATCAGAGCCATCATTGTTTATCCTCGGCGGGGCGCCTGGCGATGAACCCATTTCATTCACCCTCTTGTGTGCAGTAAAGGACGAAGCTCATGGAAACCTGCTAAGTCTCTTATCCGGGAAGACCATCTTCATTGATGACAGGGAGAAGGTGCCACGCGGTTCGTTTGGGTTATACCAATCGGCCATCGCCCGTTTGCTCACAAATTTGAAAGAGGTTGAAAAGCCATATCGCAGGCTTTTGGGAGGTAAAATGGATTCCGATGAGAAGAAGCAGGCAGTTCGTGACAGGTTGGCTCGGTTTGACTTCCGCAAGCGCCTGGTCCAAGATGAAGTAAAAGAAAAGAACGATCTTGACACGAACTTGCAACGGCTCCATCTATCAACGGAATTCATTGGCCCGGCAAAGAAAAGCCTAATGAATGCCTATAAGGATGTTGAGGAACAAGTCAAAACAGGGGTCACCGTCTCCTGGGAAGACTTCATGTCCACCATGTCACAGGTGGTCTTTGTGCATGGATCTGAACCCATGGTCGCATTGCAAGGTGCAGACCTCATCCACAACGCACTAGAGAAGCTTGAATCTGATTCTGGTGTAAAGGTCGACAGAGGATTGTTGCTACATGATGCCAAGGACATGAAGGAGTCTATCGAGGGCTTAGCCGAAGGGTATACGTTGCTCAAAGACGGCGGCGTGGATTTCGACGATCCAGCTGTAACAAAGCTCCAAGTACTTGCGGAGAAGGCGGACGCTTTCTGGAGCCAATTTGAAGATATCTGGACAAACCTGTACTGGATAACCTGAGGAAGAGGTTCCATGACTATATTGGTAAGTCATATGTTGGAGGTAAAAAAAGGTGTTCATGTTTTGTTTGCCTAACGGTCACGGAAGCAAAAGAACGGAATGGTGCAGTCATTGGATATACAGAGGCAGTTCTCTTGCTGATCAAGTATCAGACAGAGCTCGAAGCCCTCGCCGCTGAATGGGCAGACATCTCCCGCGAGGAGTATGACCAACTTGGGGCAGATCATCCGACTATGACAGCTTTCATGAAAAAGCTATACACTGATGCCATCCACACCACGCAAGAATGGCTGTATAAAGTGCAGCGCTCTTATCAGTTTGTCAGCCTAGACCGGGCAAACCTAGTAAGGGAGCAGATGGAATGATTCAAATTCGCAACATTCAATTCAACAACATTGATCTCGGTCGACTCAACACTCATCACCAGGTATAATACTTTCTTCAAACATTTAATGATCTGAGATACGATATCGATAGATGTATGTCGACATGATCCAAGATAGTGGAATGGACGGCATCACGCATACAAATGAAATACCAGTCTTTGATATCCATAAGCCCAATCCATTCGGCTCCATGGTCGACATTCGGTTAACCAAGGTTCGCTTCTATTTAGACGGGGCCAAGTCTGATTCTCACTTCTTGGATTTGACGTTGAAGCATCAGGACAAGGAGAAGATACTCAATAAGCAAGATGAGCGGTTCGACTTTGTTCACGACCCTATTATCACTAAGTTCAGGTATAATATCGACAACCCAAGGGTCATGGGCCCTGGCACCACGGATGGGGATGTGGGATCGGTACGAGAGGACCGCTATGCAAGGGTAGAGCCTTTTACTCAGTGGACATTCCAGGTCACTACCGACAATAACCCTGGGTTAAACCTCGGCAAAGTGAGGAAGGCTTACTTCATGTTCTGGTTTACCTATTATGAGACGATGTAGAGACAGTGAGGGCAGCCAGGTTTCTCCCAGGCCTGTGTGAGAAGAAGTGTTACCAGTTCGCTGCAACTTGTTTAGTTACCCCTATTTCGGTTGTCCTGAATTTGAGTGAATCCTCTGGTAGATATGTCGAAAAAATAGCTTTCTTTTGGTTACCGCCGGTCTAGGCTCGCTCTGTTGGCTGAGAGGATCCCCTGTATCAGGTCCAGCCAGCCACAAGCGTCCTTCCGGCCTGTCATCTTTGCTTTTCACCATCGTTGTTGTTGTTGACCCCCTGTAGCAAAACGTCCAGCTTCTCGTATTTGTATTATGTAATCCAGCGAGGAAGATCTAGCCACGTGTAAAAGGCTTGGCATAAATATTACATAATATTGACTTTCACGTGACCAAGCTTGGGCCAACCTTGTTTTGGCTATTACATCAACGACAAAGAAGAAGAAGCAGAGAGAAGATCAATCAAACAAACTACGTTCTTTGCGCTGCTCGGGGGATAAGAAGCAGTGACCATGCGACATCCAGGTTTCATACGCTCTCCTTGAACAGCTTGAAGCCTCTCCCAAGATGAATCCCAACGTCTCAGAGTCGTCTCCGCTCCTTCCACAAGCAAAACCGACCTCCCAAACCACCTCCCAAGCTGCGACCGCCCAGCGAACGAAGTCCGTGACATTCAGCCTATCACCTAGGGGGGAGCCGGCAAGTGACGCGCAAGATGGTGGCAGTCAGCAGAAGAATCTACATCCCAGTGCCCCCCCAGTCGTGAGGGGCCCAACCGGACAGCCCGTGCTGGCGGCGCTGAACAGCAAACTCCGGCGTCGGCAGGCTCAGGAGCCATCTCTAGGAATTGCTGGCAAAGTTCCTACAGTGCCGAAGATTGGACCACAGAGAACGACAAAAACTACACAGAAGCTCAAGCTGCTACCGAACCCTGTGACGGGTGAAGACGATGTATGGATCGAAGACGAGATTCCCAGAGATGTGTACTCCCAGATCACACGGATAAAAGAACCCACAGCCAGAAGAGATGCGGCAAGATTGGGTAAAGGGGATAGAGAACGACTTCCTCGGGTGACGGCGTACTGCACGGCCAATTCATACAAGTTGGAAAGCGTGATTAGATTTCTGAAATCGAGAGCTGCAACAAGAGGCACGAACCCGAAGCTTTTCGACGAGTGTGTTTATTCACCGTACCGATATGATGACGACGATAAGACGGCAGCTTCACGACGCCGACGCAGTGAAGGTGCTGGTCACACTGGGTTGACTCCCATCAACGATTCTCGCCCGCAGCTAGACCGTGGGTTCTCCGATAGTGAGCTGGAGGTTGAATCGCATAAGCACCAAGAGCGAGAGGATCTGCTTGATATGCGTGCAAGTAATGACGACCCCATCCAGTCCTTTTCGCCCCCATCGTCGCCCCGTACGCTGATCACGACCGCTCTATCCGACGAGCCCCTCGTCCTAGACACGGCAATCGATACTCCAGAGGTATTCCTGTTCGACTATGGAACGGTGGTAATATGGGGTATGACCGTGGAGCAAGAAACCCGGTTTTTGAACGAAGTTTCGAGGTTCGCAAACTCAGTGTTGAGTTCAGAAGACATGCAAGTTGAGAATTTCAACTTCTACTACACCCGAGACTACCAAGCTCGAATATACAACGACTTCATCTCTCTACGGGATCCTCGCAGCTACATGACGAAACTTGCCATCTCCCATGCCCTCTCACAATCCGTCAAGACATCTCTCTTCGAAGACCTGGTCAGTGAGACTATCACGGCTACATCCCCGTTGCCATCGCAGATCGCTCAGACGGGTGGTGTGAACCTTACGCGCAGGCAGATAAATATGCAGATTGGCGAGCTTTTTATACTTCGCATAAACATCCATCTTCAAGGGTCTGTACTTGACAGCCCCGAACTCATGTGGGCCGAACCTCGCCTTGATCCGATCTACCAGGCTGTGAGAAGTTATCTGGAAATGAACCAGCGGGTGGGGCTGCTTACGGAGCGGTTGGATGTTATAGCTGATCTACTTGCCGTTCTTAAGGATCAGTCAAGTCATAGACATGGGGAGTACCTTGAATGGATAGGTATGTTCTCCCATCATTACTCTTCATCAGGTAGGGGATGCTAACAGGATAAAAAATAGTTATCATTCTAATTGGTGCCGAAATCCTCATTGCAGCGATAAATATCGTTGTCGACCTCTATGCTGGCTTGGATTAGTTGCCTAATCTTTGGCCTTCGTCTACAAACGCTGTCTACTTACGGCTCGCTCTGAGGTAGGCTCTGAAAAAGCCGAATTATCTACTTTGTGATTAATATAGAGATACCAGTTGTTTCCGTCGCAAGATTCCCCGATGAGTTGGCGTTTTGATTTGCTTTTTGCTTTGCTTTGCCTTCCTCCTCTTTTCCTCCTTGAGCAAGAATGTGTCACTATCTCTTCTTTATATCTTTAATACTCTTCCTGTTGATGTCTTTTCTCCGTCGTGTCTATCTCCTTGCAGTGCTCTGGCCCCTTTGTCTACGTCATACATCGCGCGTTAGGGTTGTAAATAAGCGATTTAGAGGTATGTGCATATACAGGTGCCACCAGTCTCGACCTCTACCTACTTACTCTCTATTCCATCGCTTCTTCCTATACACTCTTTTGTCTCTCGCGCCCTCTCGTAGACCCTGATATCAGGTCCTCTCAGCGTCTGCTCTCTCTCTCGCATATCCCGTAGAAGCAACGGCAACCTCGGCAGGTTCAGCTTAGTCATCTCTACTCTCCGAAGTAGCACGCTGACTAAGCATCTTATTTGTCGCGCCTTTTCATATCAAAACTTGATATATCAAAAAGCGTCGACAGGCAGATATTAACATAAATCCCCCGGAAATCAATGGAAAACAAGATGCACAGCATGTCGAAGAGCAAGGGAGCGGCTCTCCTGATCCGCAAACAGCGATCCAGAGCTCATTGGCACCGTCCGCTGTAACGCTGCCCTCGCCGGCAGTCCCAATGGCAATTCCTCACTCTTGTCTCATTAAGTAGCGGCATCACATCGAGCAATGCGCCCCCTTTGATGGACCCATGGACTGCTCGCCTTTATTATGCTTTCCCGCTGGAGGGATCTTGTTCCAAAAAAAGCAGCTCGAGGAGAGACAAATCTCAAGGGATTCGACTGGCGTTTGTCTCGGATTAAGCTCAGTGCAGCCAATGGAAGGCTGGAACTAGCCGGCAAAACTCAGCGTACCCTCGTATTCACTGGATCTGGGGTCCCTTTATCTTTGACGATTCGATCGTTGAGGGAGGAGGGATGAAGAAGAGGATTATTTGCCGTCAAAGTCCACCGTCTTTTTGCCTGGCTCCAGTGACGTGGCGCTGAGCTCGCGAGCACTTCGCATTATCTAACGGATTGTCTTACTTCTTAAGCTTTTGGCGCTTGCAATGCAACCTGAAAATAGAATGACAAGAAACGTTCGCTCTCGACTTGATGCTCGCTTGCTGGTAAAGTGAGATGGAAGTGAGTTCGGCTGGCGTATATAAAGGGACAAGGGACTCGCCTCTGGGCCCTTGATATCCCTCCTTTTCACCGCCGCAGACAACTTCAAATTCTCTCGCTACCAACAGGACGAATATCAAACCAGACACTCGTTTTACTGTTACATTTCTATACTCTGTACTTGATACCATCAAAAATCTTTAAGATGCATTTCTCTAGCTGTGTGCTCGTCTCGGCGTTGGCCCTGGTTGCCAATGTTGCTACCGCCTCTCCTCCACCGCTTCAGCAGCTGAGCCGTCCTGCCCTCAAGGACTCGACCATCTTCCGCTCTACTGTCTACTGCGCTGATTGCCCCGAGGGAAACTGCTACATGTGCACTCTCGGTCATAACAACACTCTCGTCGCCAACACTGGCGGCATGGCCTACCTCCGCGCTCTCGTCGGCTTCCAGCTCCCCGTTCCAGCCAAGAAGGTCAAGAAGTGCACCGTTCAGTTCCCTGCCTTCGTCAAGCTGATGGAGGCCCCTATCAACATCACTGTCTCCGAGGCCAAGTCCAACGACTGGAACGAGGACACCGTCACTGGTGAGAACGCTCCTGAGACCGGTGAACCTTTCAGCACCTCCCATGTCCCAGCTTTGACCAACCCACCTGCTCTCGATGCCACTGAGGCCTGCAAGAATGCTGCTGAGAACGGCGACTTCTCCATCTACGTTGGCGCTCAGTTCGGCCGTTTCGAGATCTGGTCCAAGGACTCTGGCAACCCAGCCATTCTTCACACCTACTACAAGTGATTTCTTTTCTTTTTTTTAACTTCTCTTCGTGGTTGCCTTCGAGACCACCACCACTATTGTACTTTCCTTTCCTTCCTTTATGACTGTACATAACGACATGACTTGAGAGCGTTGGGACTACTACGGACAAATACGGAGTTAAGAGAGTCGCTAGCAAGCTTGCATTAATCGATAATATCTCCAGCCTGAATTCAAGATTCGTTTTATCAATGCAAGCCATCCACCTCATTATGGCCCCTTGCCTCCCGTATCTTCTTCCGACTGTTTGGAATAAAGGGGTAAATAAGTTTTTTTTTTTTCGCGTGGCAATGGCGGCTACCAAATAAAACATATGGCTCAAACGCTTCCACCCCGAGTCAATGATGTCAAAACACAAACCGTGAAAATTGCCACTGGCGTTTCTGTCTATAAAAACGCTTTCAGTACTGCCGACCCCCAAGATGCTGCTATTGTTACGGCTAACACGTGTTTATCAGCGTACGAACTAGGTAACGATAGTCGCTGCTAATATCAAGATGGTCGGCATCAGGCGGGAGAACTCCCGGCCTGGAGATCCAAACTTTATCAAAAGTATGTCTTCTTACAAATGCAGGCATGATATCGGCTAACTATTCAGTGTAGATACAAAAGAGCTCCCCAGCATCGAAGCATGGTTTGCGCAAAAGGAGAAGTTCCGCGCAGTCGGCCATGGATTTCCGATGGAGATGCCCCAGATGCAGGACTGCAGCCCCGAGATGGAGCGGCTGTTTCAGGAGACACTAGACCTGAAGATCACGAGCATACTGGGTAAATTCAATATCAACTACTTATCTATTCGTCTGGATGACTGGCGCTCAAAGGGAACCGGCGAGGTGCAGCATACGATCCTAGTATCTTCAGATGATACCAACACAACCAAGTGGAAAACAGCAGCGGAGGAAATACTTAGAGTATTTCGCCATGAGCTGCCTCTCGACTTCACCGGAGATGCCCAAGTGGAAATACAGAACAAGCAGCTCATGAACACTGACGTCTCTCGTGCTGTGCCTAATGAACCTGCACTTATCAAGTGTCTTGAAGACACCAAGGAGGAGATCACGGCGGCGGTCACGGAGAGTTTGAACGGTTGCTGGTCATCGATAGGATATCATATGCGAGTTCCCCTTGGGTCTTCTCCCGATGTGCGAGGGCGTGCTACAGTAATGGTATATTGCCGCTTTGGAAGCCGTGGTGATTTTAAAACGGCAGAGGACCGCATCCTAAAAGTCCTAGACAAATCCCCCATGGATATACACGTGGAAATCGCCCCGGGAGAGGTGTCCCTTGCTCGAAATGCCGATGGACCTAGGTTTCTTACAGATATACCTGCCTCCCCTATTAACGGTGCGTCTATCAGTGTTCATGGTAACAACACAGAGCCCGGCTCACTCGGTGGATGGGTATGGCTTCATATACCCCATCGAGATATGCGTGTACGCTGCGTCTTGACCTGCTACCACGTCGTCAGATCTCCAAATGAAACTATTGCAGCTCACACAGACGTTCACGGTGTCGTCCCTGACGATCGTCGGGGTCACATTGTGGCTGAATACCCTGCAGCATGCGACGGACAACACACGCTAGACATCCTCGCCAGCCTCCCGAAGCATGAAGCTAATTCACTTGAGGTTCGCTCTCAGTACAGAGATATCTATAATCGAATGGTCAACCCAGCCATAGGGAAAGTCACCCTTGCGTCTGGAAACCGGATAAGCGACAACTCCAGAATGGACTGGGCTCTGATTACTTCCCCTTCCACGTTTAGACAGAACAAACTTCCTCCTAGCCCTAGCAAACGGGCCACCTTCAGTCTCTCTCTCTGTGGAGCGTTTGCAATGAACTCTGACAGTTGGGTGATGAGCTTTGGGGATGTAGAGCTTGGAGACTGGGTATCTAAATATGGACGTACATCGGGCACTACCTATGGAAAGATCAACCACCTGCGCCGCGAGGTGAGGTGGCCCTCTGGTGAGCGGACATACGAGATGGAAGTTATTTCGCCGAACGACGAATTTTCACGGCCAGGGGATTCAGGTTCGATGGTGGTTAATTCTAGGGGTGAATTTGTTGGCCTGGTTCTGGCCACGGATAGCTCTGGGCCGTTTGGAGTCACTTATATCACTCCCATAAGCCATATACTCAGGGATATCAATAAGATGACTGATGGCGGTTTCCTGACCTTGAGACCTGATGACCATGGTTGGTTTACTTGTGTATAAAATATTTTCTTCTGGCGTTTACCGTATGGTTATGTGGCTCATGTTAGGGCCGTTTTGAAGGTGTTACTAGAGGGAGCATTGTTGCGATTCCATGGGCGAAGGCAACTGAGACAGAAAGAGCATTTGCATATCTGCACAGAAGGCGTTGGGAGGCAAAACCATCATGTATATTATACAGCCTCGGTGATACTCTAAATGATAGTTACTGTTTGTCAAATGCGCTTGCAGCAAACGCTTTGTAGAAACAAATTAAGCAAAGGGTGATGGTTAGCAACTGCAGTGCTAAGTTCCTATTAATAGTAGATGGAAGAAAAGAAAAAGGTATCCCAAGAATTGTAGTATGTACAGATCCAGTTCGTCACGCCGTATATTGTCCAGAAGTATCAGTAAAAAAGGAAAGAAAAAGAGATAAGGTTAGCTGGTGCTGCCGGGTTAAACGGCATCGTGCACGCTGTTCGAAGGGTTGAGCTCCAGATAGCTGTGTCGCTTTGAAGAGGCAGATACCGAGACCTTGTGGCTATGGGTTGAGTTAGGCCAGGAATACTGCTTTGAAGAGGCATCGGAGCTGCCGCCCTTTTCGAGCTTTCGGCTGTTGGAGCTAGAGAATAGTCCCTTGATCGAGGATGCGATGGACTTGGGCAAGTGGCGGTCAAGGAATGCTGGGAGGAGCAACAGGCATCCACAGAAGATTCCAACGTTGGCTTCGATGACACTGTATATAAGTTGTTAGACGTGGATGAACATTTATAGACGTGAGAGGGCATGACTTACGCCCAGACAGCCAATCGAGAAATGTTCCATGTAGCATCGGGACTGCTTTTCAGAACCGGGGTTTCGGCAAGTCGAACCAAACTAGCAGCAACAGCACTGCAGGGTATATTTGTTAGATTCATGGTAAATGTTAAATAACTGCTGGAGGGTATACGTACAAAATACCCAGGCCGAATACACCGAGAAGCTTGATCTTGCGGCGTAGTTTCATATGTAAGTTCCAGACTGGGTATATTGGCAGGATAAGCACGTATAAGTCTGTTGCCGAGCTGAGAGCACCGGATAGATATGGAAGAATGGTGGGATTGATGCACCGGCCAGGGATGGCAATGTTCCATGCGCGTGCAATGGGGGAGCACGAGAAGATAGTTGCAAAGAGGATTGCAACGTGGGAAACGGTCACGAAGGTGATGCCAAAGGTGATCAGGATGTTTGATAGCGTCTGTGGTGAGAAGACACGGCGGTAGAAGAACAGGAATGTGAGCTTGATCGTTGCGGTCAGGATTAAGTAGACGTATTGCGCAAAGGTGAACCACTGCTTTATGTTAGAAGGAGGGCCTCTCTTGTCATGCCGATAGGGGTATATATCGTACTTCCAAAGCATATGGAACCCAGAATGGTGGAGTGTCCCATAAATGCCGCCCAATGCCCAGAGTATATGCTAGAAATATATCAGCCAAAGATAATCTTTTTTATCAACGAGATGACTTCTGGACTTACATTTTATCATCAACCCGGAAAATACGACTGTCAGCACCTGTATATATGTTTTAGTATTACTGGAATCATGGAAGGTATTCGGATATGGCTGCCTACAAATGAAGCCAGACAGAAATCTATAGAGCACATGTTAGTTTATGTCTCCGAATATGTAGATATAGATTCACGTACAGTCATCTGCTCCCATATTTGTACGGGTAACGACTGTACGGGTGTAAACCCGCATGGCAACCGCCGCTGTAGCCAGAGTGAGGCATACTGTATGAAGGGCGATATTGCCGGAGAGCTGGCTCGGAGGGTCGATGATATTAGGCGTGACACCTGGAGGAGGAGGTATAGCTCCAAGCCACTGGGTCGCCATGGTTGTCGTCGATTGCCTCGAAGCTCAGTCTGCTACCTTCTAGGCGTCGAGGTTGCTTGGAAGGACAGAGCTGAGTCTTGTAGGATGGGCAGACAGAGGACGGCCAGCTAGATGAAGAGAGGGATGGAAACAGAGACCAGACTCGGCGAGGAAAAGATAATATACGTGCGCCTGAGGGCTTCATCCTCCTGCAGGCCATGTCATGCCGGGGGGAACAAGAGAATGATATTGGAGGGCCATCCCAGCCAGCATCTCATCTCCCCTGGTCCGCTGGCTGGTCTCATGCAAAGGTTCTGTCCCTCCCCCCAAAGCTCCTCATCGCCTCCAGCGTGCAGAGACTGGCCGGAAAAAGCAAATCAGCGTCTCTTAGGGTTCCTCTGGTTCGCCGGACCGAGCAAAGGCGCCCTTTGGCTGCAGCACAGCATCCCAAGAAGCTCGTCCGACCGACAGCCGGTCTGGGGTCCCTGGCTTGAAGAATCCTTCCAGCAAGACCCCAGCCGTCTGCCAGCCTCCGATTCCCTCAATCAGAGCGTTCGCTGTCCTCACGGAAGATGCAAGCACTTTCAAGTGGAGTTCTCACAGCTGGGACACAGCTCGTATCCCATCGGCCGTGATTTGCTGGAGTCATAATTTCCTTTTGCCAGCCTTGGGCCACCAGCCCAAAGGTTGATTTTTGATGCACATCAGGGACTCTGCAGATCGAAGAGCCAGGCGGAGTTCGCACAGCGAGGGCCAGCGTGTGCCCTCCTCCATGAGTTAACTAGTTACACCAAGGACGAGCCCGGTGGAAGCTGATATCACATCCTCATCGTGGCCGGTCGTTTAGCTCGCGGTGGGCACGCCAGCCTCGACCTCAGAAGGCTGCAACCATCTCGCCCGCCGGCCGATCGTGGGGTCTCCAGCCATGTTATCCAGTCAAGCAGAGATCTCTCGATGGCCCCCAGCTGCTCTGTAGGCGTTGGATATCTAGATGTTGGTGGTTAGCCAGCGCACCGTCAAGGGAGTCAGCGGCGGTGATACCAACGTCGTTCCACGAACCAGGATAACAACTGAACCTCCATTCTTAGTTATTAAGTAGCCAGTAACTGACGTAGCCATTGGCCATCCATGCGCCAGCCAGGATCGAAGCCGATGCAGGCATCCATTATTACGGCCTCGTCCTCGTCGTCTGCGAAGGAGCAAAAGGCCCGGCCGGAGCCGTGGGATTCGGAGCGCGAGGACGCAAAAAGCTGCCCGGGACCGACTCGGTAGTAAAAGGAGGCCATCGAGCGCTCAACAAAAGGCCAGCAGCAGCAGCAGCAGCAGCAGCAGCTTTCTCCGTCTCTGCTCGCTAAATTAGTTCCTCCCGCGCGCTGCTCTTTGTTCGTGATTTGCTTTGCTGGCTCGAGATGGCCGTCTTCGAGACGCAGAGCCTCGTGGCGGCGGCAGCGGCTTTGCTGCTAGCGGTATAACTACATTATACAACTACTCATTAAGAAGAAAACAGCCGGCTAACGAGATGATGATAGTATCCCGTCTGCAAGATCGTCTACAACCTGTACTTCCACCCGCTGGCGAAGATCCCCGGGCCGCGGGCGTGGGCAGCAACCCGTCTTCCCTATTGCCGAGCGCTCATTCAGGGGACGATAGTACATGACTTTGAGAAACTACACCAGATATACGGTCCCATTGTGCGTACTGCGCCGGACGAAGTCACCTTTGCGCATGGGGATGCATACAACGACATCTTCCGGGTCCGTCAGGGCCATAAGCAGTTCCTCAAGCAGCCCGTCTGGTGGGCGAGGCAGAAGGGCCAGCCGGACTCCATACTCAGCGCCATTAGCCCGGAGAGCCATGCTCGGATTCGCAAGATACTGGCTCCCGGGTTCACTACTCGTGCGCTGAGGGCACAGGAGCCGCTGGTTCAGAAGTACGTCAATCTCCTTATCCAGCGGATGCACGACAAGGCGAGCGAGGTCGAGGGCGGCAAAAGGGGGGCCGAGTTTGATATCGGGCCCTGGTTCAACTTTACCACCTTTGATATCTTTGGAGAACTCGGCTTTGGAGAGTCGTTTGACTGTCTCGAGAATTCCCGATACCATCCGTGGATTGCGCTGCTTTTCAACAGCGTCAAGGCGGCCGCGTTTATATCTGCTGCCAAATTCTTCCCGCTGGTCACCTTCATTCTCATGAAATGTATACCCCAGTCCCTCAAGAAGGTGCAGCAGGATCACTTCCAGCAGATCATGGACAAGGTCGATCGGCGTCTCGGCTGGGAGCTGGACCGTCCAGACTTTATGTCTCATGTTATCAAGCCTGATGGAACCACGAAGATGCCTGTGGGCGAGGTCTACGCAACCTTCATGGTGATGACCACTGCCGGAAGCGAGACGACTGCAACCACGCTCAGCGGGACGATGAATCACCTTGTTTCCCAGCCGGAGTCCCTTGCAAAGCTCACCAGGGAGGTGCGCAGTGCATTCCAGAGCGAGAGTGACATGGCCCTGGATGCCCTCCACGACCTCCCATACCTCAACGCCGTGCTTCGGGAGGGCCTCCGAACCTGTCCTCCCGTTCCATGGATGCTGCCCAGAATCGTCCCGCGTGGAGGTGACACTGTCTGTGGAACCTGGCTACCCGAGGGTGTAAGTTCTCCATTCCCGTTCTATTTATATATAAACAAAACACATACCATATACAGAAATGAGACATCTGACCACCATACAACAGACCGCCGTGAGCATCCAAGCATACACTCTCAACCGTGACCCGTCATTCTTCCACTCCGCAACATCCTTTATCCCTGAGCGCTGGCTCCCCGAGGCCAGCACTAACCCAAAATCCCCATTCTACAAGGACCAGCGCAACGCTGTCCAGCCGTTCAGCGTTGGACCAAGAGAGTGCCTTGGCCAGCATCTTGCATGGGCAGAGCTGAGACTTATCCTCGCTAGATTAGTCTGGGCATTTGATTTTGAGGCTGTAGAAGGGAAGAAACTCATATGGGAAGAGCTGAGGACCTTTCTTCTCGTTGAGAAGAAGCCCATTCAAGTGAGAATTAAGCGGAGATCAGATTAAGGTAAACTACGCGATGTTCTTCGGTGCGTACAGCTGGAGGTGTCTCTGCGGCTGATAACTATCAGCTAGTTACCAATATCTACATAGTCATCCAAGGGGCACGACGAAACGAAACAAAACGGGAGGAGCATTTGCTTGTACACTACTTTCTCAGGGGCAGCCCATGTTACTCTCTCAGAGTATACATTATGAACACCACTCTATTATTTCTTCCTGGGTGCGGATTTGAACAAGACTGGCATGTTTCCCTTCTTCCTTGACATTCTTGAGATAATGCATTCGCCTCTCAGCCCCTATCTTGCATACAAACCCATATCAATATCGGGTATAATATGCATGATCAACGCAACAACGCCTATCCCTAGCTTATTTCGATACCCACCTCACTGGATGTAACTAATTACCTGCCGTACCTTCAGTGTAATGTCCTTCTCACCCTCCTTTCGGTCCCAGCCGCAGCACACAGCTCGGAGGCAAAACCAGCAAGAAAGCAAATATGCTGTCTATCCCATAACTAACTATTCAGGCAACTCCTCGCTGCTATACTCCGTGCTATGACGGTGAGAAAGACTTAACCTTATGCTCGGCGCGAATACGATGCAAAGTAACCTTACGCTCAAAGTTAATAAATGGTCATAGTCTCGGTCGGTGCTCCGGGTCCTTCGTGGCTGTCTTGGTATGGGGTACCCCTAATGCCAGGGATGGTTGGCCCACGGCTCGAAGCCAGAAGCCTAAGTAGGCTTGGTAGATCGATGCAGCAGTTATATAAATAGCCAGGCGGGAAAGATGGCCAATAACACTAAATATCAACCAGGCTTTCATTAAAATGTCAGTTAAGATGGGAAGTTGCCTCCCGCAGTAGCAGGCTTTTTAAAATTTTTACACAAATAGCATAGGGTATATACATGCACCTCCCACGAAGAACATTCTCCCTTCGTTGACTAGTTAGTTAGTTAGTTTACTAGGGAATGATAGCTCTGACTCCCTTCGTCTCAATCTTCGGCAGGGGAATAAGGAAGTCGTGCGCTTGCTTTACGTCGCTCTCGTCCGTCTCGAATAGCTCGAACTTGGGGCCATTGGGTCGGAAAAGGACGGCCAGAATAAGGCTCATCTCAGACATAGCAAGACTGTGTGATGGAATTAAGGAAGTCCGTTAGCCCCCAAAATTGTTTTGTGGAAAGTTAGTTAGGCATCTCCGGGATACGAAGCAGACGCCGCTAGCATATGCATGCTCAGGCTGCAGGCAGATCTGTTCACATCCACTGCCTGTCCAATAACGGTAAAGGAAGATATCACTCACTTCATTCCCAGGCAGTTTCTGGACCCTCGTGTGAATGGGACATAGCTCCTGTGCATTTCAGGTGTCACCTTTCCGAGCCATCGTTCAGGAATGTACTTGTCTGGTTCGGGGAATGCTTTGGGATCAGAGTGCATGAAATAAGCTGACATGCCGACGGGGACCTGAGCGAATGGTTAGCCATCACCAGCTGATAACGAGTTAAGGAGCTAATAAAGAGTTTAGAAATATTGTCTTACACCAGGTGGGATAGTGTATTGCTTGTACTGGATAGGCACGTCTGGCGAGATACGGGGAAGCCTGTGCATAACACCATAACTGAGGCTGTAAATGTAATTTCGTTAGCACCGCCTTCGCGCTTCGACCTGGGGCTGGAGCTTACCGAAGGGATTCCTTGATGAGTGCCTGCAGGAAGGGCAATTTTTCAAGCTCAGCCCAAGAAGGGACGCGCTGCGGCCAGCCTGCCATCACATCCCTGAGTTCATCTTCCAGCCTCGACCGGATATTCGGGTTGGACATGATGTAGAATGATGTAAAGCCAATAGTACGTGCAGTACTGGCGGTTCCACCACCAAGCAGGACCTGGGCCTCCTTGGCTAGTCGTTCCGGGGACCGTTCTGATTCGGGCATATCGCTCGTTGCGATATAGTGGAAAAGAGAGGCATGATGGGTATCCTCTTTGCCTGTCCTTTTACTTTCTTCTGTATCTTTCAAGGCTCGATAAATGTGCTGCTTAGCGACCTAAATGTAATTTAACCCCTTTTTTTAGAAATGCCTCGTTGTGTATCTCTCTCGTTTAACCCCCCATTCAGGGGTATGAGGGAATTCACATACCTCTTTGAAGTTATTGAACATTTGGCCCCTGGGGAAAGCCCGTAGAAGGATTGATTCCGGAATGAAGCTCACTACCCTACTCCCTGTTAGAAAGTCGGGCTTATTTTCAGCCTCGAGGAGGCACAGGGGTATACTCCTCGACTCACTGGACAATCCATGGAAAGGCTGTAAATAAGGGAATTGATCGAACAATTGTGTGAATGGTGTCATACCTAGTCACACGGTCAGATATGCGCCTTTTCGCTAGGGGGCCGGCCTTTGCGTTACATACCACTCGGGGTTGAAGGTTGGGTGACTCAAAAACGTCTTGCTCTCATCCCCGCTGTCCAGGCAGATTTTCCCAATGATATCGCCGGAAAATGCGGAGAATGCATGGTCCAGTCGAATCACCGTGTTTGTCCCCTCAAGGGCTCTGATTCGTGACTCAAGCTTGAGAGCTACTTCTGCCAGCATGTCTTGAAGCCGCATAATTCCCTGGCGAGAGAAGAACGGCTCGAGTGGCTTTCGCCTACGTCGATGGAGATCATGGTCCACGGTAAGTAAATGCGATCCTAGCATCAGGTTAGCAATTGGACAACAATTTTTTGCATCTCTCTGTGTCAAGGCTATGTATTTGCTAACCATCGAAATCAATTCCTTTACAGAAAACGTCATAGTGACTTGTCCTGCGTTTACTCTCTGTGACGTAGATTTCATTGTAGAAGTCGGGGTCACGAATGGACAGCTCTTCAGGATTAATTCGAATTATAGGACCTTTTTCACCATTAGTTCGCTTGCTCTGATGGATGCCTGCAACTCCTTAAAATGAATCATCCGGTAGGATTGAGGTTCAGTTATTCACCATATTTATTGTGCATCTTCTCAATTTCAAATAAGTATTTCCCATTGCACCACCAGTCGTAGTAAAACTCCGGCCAGTAAGTTGCAATCACCCATTTTGAGCCCGGGAATTTGGAAAGCGGGGAAAAATAGAGATTGTAAATAATAAGGCCAAGTGAGTACAGGATATAAGACCCCGCCAATATGGTCAGGGTGAAGGGCAGGTTGAGAGCTATGTAATCCATTGTGTCGGCTCTTCCTGCGATGACAGTATTAGAAAGCAGAAGATAACGCTTGGTTAACTCACCAGCGACCAAAATTCATCTCAGTAGTGAGCACTTTCGACCTTTTTATTTGCAGAAACGGGACAGCCAGCCTCGCGCCAGGTGGTTTGGTGACAGTCCCTCGATTAAGTTCCATCCAGCCCCAGAACAAATCCTCGGATCAGCAGCCAACAGGGGTCATCAAGAAGAACAGACCCTGCATACGAATCCAATCAGCGTGGTTGATTCCCCTCGATGTTTAAAGATGCATACATACATACTGAAAACGGAACGAAAGCGAGTTCTCGTGGCCATGAGGACGGCTTGTGCCGAGTTATCAAAATGCTCACCAACTGTTTGGGCGGCTGAGCCGTTGGTTTTCCCGTGGGCCTTGCTCAATGTAAGTATACATATCTGTGCAGTTCTAGTTCTTGACCCCTGCTTGTTGTTTTACTTTTGCGTTAATTGCTGGTAAGCAAGTAAACAGGCTAGTTTGGGGCGAGGTCGGCTGAACGTAAGAGTCTGTTGGCCCACCTGAAGGCTCCATCTGGTAACCGGAGTTGCTTCACGCTATCAGCCTGAAGCTCCACAGCTGGAAAGAATGGGATTATGGCCCCTTCGCTAAGTCCTGAATGGAAAGCCTCCCCGTTAATTTGCATGGACTGAGTGCGCCGCAGATTTCCGTGCCTGAGGTACAGTGTACCCTTCCTTGGATGTATATTCCCGGTACGAAAAAAGCTACCGGATAGCTGGTGAGTGGATAATGTCAAAGGATCATAGGCTGTCAACGTTAGACGTATATCAAAATGATATATAAGGAGCCTCCAGGGCTCTAGATACGTAAAAACTCTAGCCCTCAACTGCTGCATCCTTTTCGTTTTTTTGGCTTGCAGAACACTCTTGCACCATTTATAACCCTTTGCCAATACTGTCATCCAACCCAACATAATGGAGTTCCAATACTCTTATGAGATTGATCCACAGTTCTATGAGACAGATGGTCTCGACCTCGGCCTTCCCCTTCGTATGCATCTGGACCCATATAAGGAAATCAACGGTGCTCTCCGGGCCCAAGACGACTGGAGCAAGAACGTACGCCCGGTGTACGGCTATAAGGGTGGACTTGGCTACCCATTCAGCTTTATTCGAGTGACAGTTCCAGAGTGCTTACCTGAGAGACTGGAGATCATCTCGTATGCTAACGAGTTTGCTTTCCTCTATGACGGTAAGTAAGCATATATCACCACATTGGCCATCCGATATTGACAAACCGTATAGACGCTATGGAGAAGCTTGACCTTAAAGGGGTGAGTAAACGACTTCTATTCCTGGTGGCTGGAACGCACCGTGATAGCTGATGCTAACCATGGGTAGTATAAAGATGGGCAGCATCACGATATGCTTGATGCCTTTGGCGATGAAAAGGCACTAGATCAAGAAGCCACATCTCATGATGGCCAAGAGAAGAAACTTCAGGCCCAGATCCTGGCCAACATGGTTGCCATCGATCCCCCACGCGCTATCACGGCTATGAAGGCATGGTCTAAATTTGTTCAACTTGCTTCTCGAACAAGAACACGGCCGTTTGACACTCTGAAGGAATACATTCCTAGTCGAGTAATTGACGCTGGGGAGCTGTAAGTATTAAATGGATGTCATATTCTTTTCATATGCTCTGCTCTAACTTCTGCGGTAGGATCTGGTTCGGAACTCTGACCTTTGGAATGGGCCTTACCATCCCAGATGAAGAGTTAGAGCTTTGTATGGAGTTGGCTAGGCCGGGATACGCCGCGCTTGGCCTCACAAACGACCTCTACTCGTGGAGAAAGGAGCGTGATGAAGCAGCAGCAGACGGCCTAGACTATGTTTTCAACGCGGTCTGGGTTATCATGCAGGAGCGATCTCTCAGTGAAGAAGATGCAATGATTGCATGTGCAGAGGAAATAAGAAAGCAGGTGGCTGAGTTTAACATCATTGTCGAAAAGGCGAAGCAGGACTCCAGCCTTTCCAAAGACACTCGAGCATACCTTGAAGCAGTGAGATACAGCCATGTCGGGAACCTCGTCTGGAGCATCTACTGCCCGCGATATCATGACTACTGATACCCTAGAACGATAGAAGATTCGTCGTATCCATGTACTCCGTACGGAGCAGTTATATGGGGGTATTCCTGGGGTGACGCAAAGCTGTGTCCTGAAGCTGGTCTTTCTTTTCCCGGTAAATTTCCTTCTTGTGCTCCTCTTTCTTTCTTGTCCGTGTTCCATTTTGGCTTTCAGCGATGTAAATTTAATGAGGCATGTTCCCTTGATGATCAATAATATTGGGCTTTCAAACACCTTGTGGCAAATACCGATGAATCTCCCTAGTCTGCGAAGTGCCTAGGTATTCTCGGCGGATCACCCCATCAATTTCTCTATAGTTCGACTCTGGTCTGGTTTTCTGTGAGGTCTGTGTCATTACCAGTCCGATACCACAATTGTGCGGGACAATCCCACTCATAGCTACGCAAAAGGCGCGTGGACTTGGAAGTGCGAGTGACTCGTCCACCCAGCGGCGAGAGAACAAGTAGGAACCCGCATCACCCTTGCTCCCAGGCTGCATATACGCTATGCATTCTTTCCACTCCGGCGCGTGTGTGGCGTGTCAAGCAACACGTTCGGGATCATCCAGGCATCGGGAGGATCGGGACAGCTCCAGCAAGTCCTGGTGGAAGCGTGAAAATGATGGAGTGACGTTCGATGTAAGGTTGAGAGACGCCGAGAAAGGAAAGTGAATCCTTGCAAAAAAGCGAGTCACGTGAGGAAGGATTCGCATCATGTGACTATGCTTATTAAGTGGGGCTAAACCTTGATGTGCACGGACATGTTTTGCTCTTACTAAAAATGGAAATCGATGCAGAACTTTAACACAGCCCAACGTCCCTGCCTGATACGGAAACCACGTCAGAACTTACGTCAGAAACTCCGATATGCCATTATTTTGACTGACAAGAACTCGAGATAGAGATAGAGCACGTCAAGACAAGGCCTCATAATAACAAGTTACGCTGTACAGCCACAACCGGACGTCATCTCATTTTAACATTACGGGGTGTACCCCTGTCTCTATCAACACAAGCTAATATAACCTGCATGGGTTCCCTTGACTCGTCTTCCTTCGGTCAACACCACCGTGAGAGGGAAATCAGTCTCGATTGGTTACCACAGTCCACCGTGCACGAAGATCTTAAGCCGGCGATTAACACGCCTTATCCGACGTGAGAGTGAACAAAGGGGGTGATACGCTAAGTCCGGACGCCGCCACGTCGATTGATCCTCCTTGTACAACAGTGTTTCAGTGCGGGTTTGAAGGATATTAAGGACGGGGGTTAGTTTACAAGACCATTCCCTTCGTCCACGACGGGGGCCACCACAGGCCTCAAGAGCTTTGGCTCAAGCTTCTCCGCAAAAAAAAGATAAGCTTCTCTTCCTTCTTGTCTCCAGACGCTTGATGTCGCTTGACTTCAAACGTCAACATTTACTCATCCTTCACGACCAACAGACAGATCGCACAGGAGGCGCAGTCTACTCAGTATAACTATCAAAATGGGTGCTCAGTTTTCGCAGTTTTTCCCGCCCAAGCCGACGTGGACAGAAGCTAAGGTGGGCTCGCTGGATGGAAAGGTGTTTATTGTGACAGGTGGTGCTTCAGGCATCGGCTTTGAGCTAGCTAAGATGCTATTCGAGAAGGGAGGAAAAGTTTACATAGCTGGACGGTCGAAAGAGAAAGCACAAAAGGCGATTGAGAAGATACAAGCTGCTATACCGAATGGTGGAAGCCTAGAGTTTCTCCATCTCGTGCTTGATGACCTGAGCACTATCAAGGCATCTGCCGAAGAGTTCATGGAGAAAGAATCCCGACTTGACGTTCTTTGGAACAACGCAGGCGTGTCTCAACCGCCGCTTGGAAGCTTATCCAAACAAGGGATTGAACTACAGCTTGCAACAAACTGCCTGGGGCCCTTCCTATTCACACAGCTGCTTCTCCCTCTTTTAGAAACCACAGCAGCAACATCTACTCCAGGCTCAGTACGCGTTATCTGGACGGGCAGCCAAATCGTTGAGCTATCTGCTCCCCAAGGCGGGATCATTATGTCAGAGCTTGCAACACCTCCAAAGGATCAAACTCGAACCTACGTCACTTCCAAGGCTGGCAACATGTTCTTAGCGTCAGAGCTTGCCCGGCAGGTAGGCCCTTCTCATAACATTATAAGTGTTTCGCTCAACCCTGGAGCTGCCAACACAAACCTCCTCAGACACAGTCCTTGGATGAAGTTTCTAGCTATGCCATTGCTTTACAAGCCGAAATTAGCTGCCATAACTGAGCTGTTCGCCGGATTGTCGTCTGATGTAAACCTGGAAGAAAACGGGTGCTACATCATACCCTGGGGTAGAATTTCTCGATCAGTAAGGCAGGATCTAGTTGATGCGTCCAAGTCAACAGAGGAGGGGGGAACAGGAAGATCACAGGAGTTTTGGGAATTTTGTGAGAGGAAAACTACGGACTATATGTAACGAAAGAGCTGTGTTCTGCATCGTGATGGGTAGCAATAAGCCCAAGGTTACTTTTCTATGTTGACTATGAGCCAAAGCAACTCTGCGTTAATTTGCCCAACTTTTGTAATTGTTATCGGTACCTATGTATATACCGGTGTATAGCGTTCCAGATTCCCCCTATCTACTCAACGGCAAGTTCAGCTTTTATCATGCGACTGCCTATTACTATCCGTCCAGTATAACTAGCGAGAGGTGGTCATGCACCATTATCTATCGATACTAACGTTGCTGTTTGCAACCATGACGATATTGCAGATCTTGATTGCCCATTGATTGATAACAGACTCAAGTTTGAATCTGCCGCCGAATCATTTTCGTTGACCCCTAAAAGAAATTCTAACCATTCATGGTGCCATAGCTCTTTGTCCTCTTTTTTTACACCATCGGAGAAAAGAGTCCAAGAGAATAAGTTTCGAGTAGCAACTTCGGAAAGTCTTTCACTGATGTCCCTGTTTGAAATTCGCTGCGGTCTGTTAATGAAATCAGTACAACAGGTGAATAAATTTTGTGTTACCGACAGAAAGGCTCTATTTATGAGTTTGGAAATGGCGCAACCAGTTTTACCATATACAGGGAGAGAAGATATGTTTCCTGATAGAGTAAAGCGGTAATCATCCAAGCATCGCACCTCTCCTGAATCTTGACCTTGCCAAATCCAATGGCTATAGTTTAAACTATGGCCGCATAAGGCGTGCAGTTGAACTTCGAGAGCAGTATCTCCAAGTCCTACATACCCAAATGGAGGGTATGGGCTTAGGGGTAAAGCAGGGTAGTCTACAGATTCAAAATCTGTAATGTATAAAATTCGGAATTCATCCTCGCGCATAATCAAATTCCTGAATGCAATGTTTTTCTGTAATTTGGGCATGTGGTGAAAAACTGGATCCATAAAGGACTGTTGTGACGAACTCCATACAGCCGCCTCGAGGCAAATCGGAGGTATAAATGATTTGTATACTTCAGGTATGCGATGCAGCATTCCAGTGATGGCCGATCCTAACAGTAAAGGTGCCACATTTGGAGACCTTGCGGCTAGCATTTTTACGATAACGTGATGCTTTTTTTCAAGAATAAGGGCCGGCAAGATATCATTAAGTGGTGTATGTAACCATTCGCTAGCAAGGTTACAGGGTACTCCCACTTCCCAGAAAGAACTAAAGAGGCATGACGATATCACATTAGGTATAGTGGAAAGCGACATGAAATGCGGAAGCTCGTCAAAGGTGGGGATCTTCTGTTTGTACCCAATAGTGCTCTGCTTCGTTAGGTGGGTATATAGGTGAGGTTTAGGAAGTTTGACAGGTGCTCCGAATCTCATGTGGTACGGGATGGTAAGGACGGCAGCGAAGGCAGCGAGGAGCTGATCGAATATATCATGCATTCCCGCTAGCCGAAAGAGATAACTTTGAGCCTGAGCCGATGACGGAGGATCTCCTTCAGGAGGTATATCTAATTCCGACTTATCATAAATAATAGTAAACGGTTCCCCACTGTCTTCCAAGTGGCAGCTCCACGGTGGATGGTACTCCTTATCCTGGCGGGTAAGCGTTGCTCGCCATCCACACCCATTGGCGAGGATTGCAGCCCACCATCTAGACTCCTGTGCTGTTGCATCACCAATAGGCAGCTCATATCCAGTATTCAAATTCAAACCACCTGATTTGTTTGCCATTATTGCTATATTGTTGGTATACTGAGCCTGGTCATGTTGATTCTCTCGAAGTTCGACCAAGCGCGTGGAGACGACGTATGACCAGCCCAAAACGAACACTGAAAGAAAGTTGCTACCAGATACATCAGGTAAAGCTTCAAAACCTGGCCATTCTGGAAGAATATTCTCTGAAATGGAACAGAATGTAGGCTTTGGCACCCCGATACGTATCGTCTGAGGCCTGCCTTTCTTCGTCTCGGTGGTAAGATGGCAAGGTGATATCGAGTCAATATTCCATATCGAGTATCCTTCCAGGAATAGAGAGTGATCTCCAGCAAACTCAGAAATTTTGGAAGTATCTGGAATAGCAGGAGTACTATGCAAAAGAGCCCTTATACTGCTACAGGCATCGGGGAGTTGTGCTTTGGCTTCAGCAGACAAAAGGAGTTGATGCCATGTATTGTACGAGTAGTCCAGGACTTTTGCCGAATCTTGAGGAGACGGACGAAGAATGTCTCTCTCCCTGCAATCCCTGTTCCTCCAACAGGCCATTATCGCCCGTAGACCATCGAGTATGCCCTCCTTTGTAGTCTGTTTCTCAATATTTCAACGTTTGTCTAACTCGACGTTGTTCGTCGTGAGGCTCAAAACACTTACCACGTGACTATGACTAATCAATGTACGTAAATACTTATATAAGCAGGAGGGCGCAGCTTTCTCGGCATTTCGACACGAAGTCACGGCGTTTCTTCTTCGTTCCTTTTCTTCCTCGTCGCAAAGCAGAACGAAGAGGCCGTCGGATTGTTTTGACGGTAATAGCATACGCCTTTGTCGCTTATTTTGGATAAGACCTCAGCGTGCACCATGGCCGGGTGAGACGCCATGGGCTTTGGGTCTGCTTCCGCCATGCTTGGGTCCGCCAAGACGTTCCTGATACTCTTCTTGCTGGTGGTGACTGTGTTCGCTCAGCCCGTCAGCATCGCCCATAGAAGAAGCCAGTTTGATACTGTGAAGCTCCATAGAAGTTAGTCCTCCCCATCAATTGGATCCACCTGCTTGTTTATGCAGCTGATGGCTGATGTGACGTGTCTGTAGGCAAAGATGCCGTTTCGGTAGAGTTTGAGACGCCCTGTAGGCAGTGTTTTGATAACGGGGAGACCAATGTTGTAAGTTGGAGCGTAATAACGATCTCTGTATACCCATACTACTCGATTCTAATATGTGGGAGTAGATATTTCACATTGAGATTGCACGGACAAACAGTGTCTGTGGTGAAAGTGATGTTCGGCTTAATGGTGAAAAGCTCGCGTTCGCCTGGGATGGAGCCAATGCTGTCGGAGATGGTATGGTCACTGCCCAGTTAATAGGACGAAAGGAAGGCGTTAATTTACGTCTGCATTGGAGAAGCCTGTGCATTGCCAGTCCCAGAGGATCTATTGGAGGCTATGCTGCCCAGATACTCACCTTCACATTTTATCCTGCGGGCCAGGAAGAAGGAAATGACACCTCTGGCTTTGCTGTCTCATTCAATTCCGTGGATAAGCCGGATATTTTACGCCTCGTAACTTCACCAGCACCAACTTCTAATGAACCCTCGGTTCTGGAAGAATGGCTGAAAACCAGTGGGAATGACAGGCTACACCAAGAGAGTCTTGTCAAGAGCCATCCCATCACAGATGCTGAGTTAGAAGAACAGCTCAAGGAGCTCCATAAACTAAGAGACCAAGCCAAAGCTCTCGACGAAGTTATCAAAGAGAAAGATGAAAGGATTCGCGAACATCTCTTTGATGACTGTACCAATCTTACTGCGCAGCTCAAGGAGTGTAAGACCTTACAGTGCTTCATATCAGCTACCTTCCAGCTTGTCCCGGACATGTTCCGCCTCGTGAAGCATCGGTTTGGGCCTTTACCAACCTCTTTAGCAGACAGTCCCTGTCGACCAGTCTCCAAGGTCCGTCAGAATGGATCTGAAAACGTATCTAAAGAGAAAAACAGCACAAATCCGTATCACATACCTAATCCCGTCGGGTCTAACAATACATCCATTATTGACTCTACTCAAAACCCCAATACAGGTTGGACAGAACCACCACCTACAAATTCCCCTCCCTCAAATCAACTACCATCTCGTTCTGCCATAATAAAACATGTCATTCGTGACTTTGCTTTCGTCTCCCTCTTTGTGGCTGTTCTATACATGCTCCTGAAACATTGCGGAAATTCAATAAGCTGTCGAAGACGTCGAGTAGATATGCTAGCTCGCCGTGAGCAGAGACGAACACTACATGCGTATCGAGCAGCAGCGTGTCGATACCGGCTTAGACAATGGTGGCATAGAGTGCTCGGTCGTGAAGATATGACTCCCATAGCTCAGTCTCCGACTACTCCCATCAACAGCCAGCAAAACGATACCATCCGGATATCAAATTTACCCCCTGGCTCTTTGACTCCAGAATCAGAGAGCGATACAATGCCGAATGAAATCCTGGGGTTGCGACGTGTATTCGAATTTGTCGGGGAACTCGTGAATCCTAACGGCGCACCTGCTACCAGTGATCGAGTGCAATCTAGACTCGCGGCTCAAGATATTACTGAAATCACTGCGCGGAGATACGCAGCAGGAACGCCAGCCCCATCATCTACTGCTCCTTTAACCACAATCGGATCTCCAAGGGCAAGTACTAGCATACTTAGTTTTGAGACTGATTCGGAAGATACAGTCGACAGCCTTGACCCAGAAACAGCCACGATGATGAGTGGATAGGAGTATCATTTACTTTCCATCACATGTCATTTGTTTCTTGTTATCTATCCTTTAGATCTCCTATTTTGAACCCGAACCATTCATTTTTTTTGGATTAATCCATACTTCATGCTACTTAATATTCGTTCATATTCAATGTTGTCCTTTTTACAGTTGGCTGTGGTCATTCATTTTTTGTGTCTATTCGACGACTGACTTTTGAGTCCTTGTGCTGGTACGAGATGAACATCTCCCAGTCTCACGGAAGCGAAAGTAAGGATACTTACGCCATTCACTAGCCTCCCTTAATTCTGTTGATTTATACACCTTGGCTAGTATATTAGGTTATTTACGAATCTGCATGTTCACGCAAATGTCCCCTGATAAGGATTTGTCAATTCGTCGCTAGAAGACCATAATTATCATACAGATTTACTATACAGTTAAGTCCTGGGAGTGCAAGCTCATGGCTCAGCCTACCACACCTATATTAGACTTTTGGCTTCTTCCCACCTCTATCCTTCGCCGATGGGGCATCTTCCATCTCATCATCGTCATCTTCAACAGTGAACTTCCTCTTTGAGCGCTTTTTGCTTGCGGAAGCGGAAGCCTCGTTCCCATCCTCGTTATCATCGGCTTCTCCCTGCTTACCCTTTCCGTTGCCCGATACCTTTGAAGCCCGCTCATCAAATGCCTTCAGCAGAACATCATATCCCTCTTCCACGTTCTGCAGCGTCTCGTCAAGTTTGACTACTCTTTCGTCCTTGTCAATCTGTATTAACATGTCACGGTGTCGTTTGTACAATCGCTGCTTAACGAGCATGCGCCACCAATAATACCGTCTATCATGCTCATTCTGCAGTCGAGACTTCTGCGTTGTGAGACGAGTCATATTGACGTTTTCCGCCCCACGGTGGGACTGAGGTATCTGGCTAAGGAGATACATCTCAACCAGGTGAGCAAATTGAGTAGGGGCGATTTTGAACTCTTGCCTGAGATCATCGAGGGTTTTTGTAGGGATTAATCGGGAGGTTGGCATGACACGTGGATGTTTTGGAAGTTGAGAAGAGGAGCTTCCAGAGGCAGTGTTTGGGGCGGGGTTGGCGTTGATTGTAATGTTATGTTTAGAGAATTCTGGCTTTAATGTGTGGTAGTCGTTTGAGTCTCGAAGTGCATCAAATGACTCGTTTGGATCCTCAATGGTAAGCTCGAAGATGGTAGGGTCATCAAGACAGGCTTTTTGGATTGTGCGATAGAGCTGGGATCCATGGCCAGCGTGCTGATGTGGTTTAATAATGAGGAACTGAGCAATGCGTAAACGCGCGGGTATCTTTGAGACTGGGAATGAATCGAATGCCTCCGTTTTCTGCGCCTCGTATGCCAACTTTGCAGCATTCGATGACTTGGGATGGAAAAAGTACCATCTGTATGTGGTTGCGTATCCTGCAAAGGAGTACCTTGATGCCTTTGGGCTAGATGGCTTCTTTTGCTTTTCATATCTATTACCAATGTTAGAACACTGCGAGTTTGAAAACGAGTGAGCAGGACATACACGAAATATATTATCCATCTTTCCAGGGTCCAGTCGAAGTCGTCTGTCTCAATGGGAGTCCCGCCTTCGATGAAGAACGACACGAAGATCTGTATTCTATCCAGTGTCTTGCGCACCTCTGGATCGGCCAGGGAGCCCGCCCATATCTCATAGTCTTTATCGTCTCTCGAATAGCTATGAACAAGCTTGCCAGGAGGAGTAAAGTTCGCCGCGTCCTCCTCGTTTATCCGTTTCTTAAACTCATCGATGGTCGAAAAGGAATCTAACAGTATATCAGCATTGCTCACATCTTCATTTATTGCCTACTGTGCATACCCTCTGGAAGACAAGGTTTGAGGATCCCAAGCAGATCAGCAGCTTTGATATCTTCTACCTGCTTGAACTTCTCATTGTACGAGATCTCAACGTGTGATTGGAGGTCATGCGCCGCAAAACGAAGCTTGATATTCAACTTTTTATAGCCGAAGATCGATTCCTCATCTCCGAAGAGTGGGTATGTGAACTGGGGGTTGAAGGTCGAGAGGGTGGTCAACTTCTGGCCGTCATCGCCTGGCTGGACCATGGATATTTCCACTGCATCGTTGGCGTCGCAAGTCCCTGGGGAGCAGCGTCAGTGGCCGGAGCTATCAATAGGGATTTAACGGCTTCAGATACTCACACTCGTTATGTCTATCCATCTTGAACCTGTCTATCTGCGCTTCTCTGGTTCTTCTCCTCGTCGCTCAGCGTTGAAGTCAAGAAATACATTAAAGAAACGCGACGCGATTAGATTAGCTGACTAATGCGTATAACTTTATTATATAATTATTATATAAGTTTATATTATATAAGCTTGGCCTCATTGACTTCAAGCATATTTTGTGCGCTTTGAGATAGATATTCAAGCTGTCCACGATGAACCGAAAGTTATATTTATGCTATCCAGGGTGATATCAGAGCCGATTCTAAAGCATGCTAGGCCCATATCAATTAAAGTATTTACAAAGGGGAAAAAAGATATATACATCTCTAAACATGCAACAAAATCCAGTATGCAACGGCAAAGGCATTAAGGGGAATTAAATCAAACGACGACATTGAACTCATCAATAACGCTCCTAGGTCTCTGGTACTTCCCGATGCTCTTCCACTCCATGTCGAGGCCGAAATACTTGGGTCCACCGACATCAAGGCCTCTCTGGTCCTGGGTCCAGAGCGGATGAGCAGCCATGCCGATGACACGCACTCGGAGACCGTACTTGAGTTCCTGGGATCCAACTGCCTCACCGTCCTTGTCTAGGATGGAGATGAGGTCGGGGACGGTGCAAATGACATCCTGGTTGATTGCTTCTTGGGGTTTGTCGAGGTTAGATACGTGAGCAGCATAGAGGTATTCGTTTTGGAAGGGGATGATGAGGTGTGGCTCGGTTTCGGTAGAAGATGGGGAAGAGGAGGTACTATTGGTGTTGTCGTAGGAGTCTGCTACTTCATCGTTGGATAGAGGGGCAAGAATGCAGTAGCCCATTGTGTAGCCGCGGCTGACGTCTCGGTGGACGTCGATTATTTTGCCTGTGTATAGGAGGCGGCCGGGAGTGGTTTTAAACTAGGCAAGTTAAGTCTGATGGTACGTATACATAAGGTAAGTGGGAAAGGGGAGGCTTACGATTGCTTCGATGACATCGACCTTCTCACGGCGAGCGAGATGGATGGCTCGTCCAAGGTACCAGGCTTGAGACATGGTGTTTTCCACGGCGTATTTCTTGATGGCCTTCCCTGTAAGAGGAGCTGCAGAAACGGAGGTGAAGAGACCCAACTCTACACAGGTAGTTCGGAGCATGGTCTCGATTCTCTGGTTGGACTCGGCGTGCATGACGACCGAGACGTTACCCTTCGAGTCAGTCATGGCGCATGGCGAGATTGTTTCACCGTAGACGTAAGGGGTTCCGTGCTGGATGGTAGGATAAGCTCGTCCCATGAGATCTCCATCGATGGTGGGGATATCATAGTGCACTGCAGTAGGGAAGGTGACCATTCCGTTTCCTCCGCCAATCTCATCGGCCATCATGGCATGGAATTTCTCGTGTCTGGTGAGTTTGATGGATTCTTCGACTGCTCGGATGAGTTCGTTGCCCTGGGGGATACGCTCTGACGACACACTGGGGGCTCCGTACCAGGAAGCGAAGACGCAGACATCTGTGTCAGCCATGCTTTCGGGCTTGATTACTCTCATCTTCCGCTTGCCCTTCTTGCGGAGACATTCAAGTGCAATGAGGTATTGTTGGTATGAAGGGCCACCGCCACCTGTTCCCAGCACACCGGTGCCAGAAGCAATGAATTCCAGGTCGAGAGCGCTTAGATACCAGACGCCATTCTCGACTTCCGGCTTGTATGTTGGTATATCGATGTATATCGAGTGCTTGACAGCAGATCTAGAGACGTCCTCGGCGGCAGCAGCTTTCTCGCCTTCCACACCGTTGCCGTGGTGGCCGTTGATTCCGTTGGTGGTACCGTTGGTATAGGCAGGTAGTTTAGCCCGCTCCTGCTCTGCTTCTTCCTCCGTGGGCACTCTCAGCTTGCCGACAGCCTTGATCATGATACGGGTAGCCTTGTTGGTGACATATTGAAGAGGCAGCTTTTCGATCTCAGCAATCTTCACGGTGTCTCTGTCTGCACCTCGCTGGATGGCCATGTCGACAGCTGCAGCTTCGACTTGCTTGAGAACTGCCTTTTCGTCCTTTCCTGCAAGGATCTCAATGACGTCGACTGTTCCGGCGACCTTGGCTATGGCTGCACCGACGGCGTTGGCAGAGTCATGGTGAGGGGGGATGATGCATTCTTCGACTCCCTCGAGGCCGTCCATGTAGACGATTGAACCGCCTCCAACCAGGAGGACAGTAACGGGAAGAGAGGACACCTTCATGCTTTCGATGCCACGGTTAAGCAGCTTGGTGATGGCCGTTCGTGCATCCTGAATGGTCTGCTGCGTGACATCGGCAACCTTGGATGCATCCCCTATCTGCTCCTTTCCAGCCGCAACGACGATGTCAGTGGTAGTAAGGGTATCACCACCAAACACTTTAGCCTTACTGGTCAGGTAATGGCCAACAGAGTCCGGCCCCACAGAGACATGAGTTCCATCCTGCCGAACAATGCTACCTCCGCCGAGTCCGATGGAGAGCACTTCTGGCATGGAGAACATGGTACGCACACCACCGACTTCAACAAAGTTCGATGCCTGGCGGGGGAATCCTGACGGCATCAAGGCACAGATATCGGAAGTCGTGCCCCCGATATCAATGACCAGTGTCTGTCTCTCTGCACTTGACCTGCTGCCGGTCCTCCGGTCCAGGGAGGCCAGGAAGGCAGCCCCGGTCAAGCTGTTGGTTGGCCCGCTGACAAAGGTCTTGATAGGCAGCTCCGAGGCAGTGACAGCATCCGTCAAGGTGCCGTCATTCTGCGTGAGATAGAGGCTGCAGTTGAGCCTGAGGTCCGACATGGCCTGCACAAAGGCCCGGACGGTCTTCTGGGCCAGCTGGAGGATGGAGGCATTGAGGATGGTGGCATTCTCACGCTCGAGCAGGCCCACGCCGCCGATGGTATGGGAGCACACGACCGAGAGGCCCGGGTCGACCTCGAGCATGAGCTTCCTGCAGGCCTCCTCGTGCATCCCGCTGTGGTCGAGGGGCGAGAAGATGCCTACGAGGGCCACCTTGGTGATTCCCGCTGCGCTGATGCGCCTGGCGGTCTCCCGGATCTGCTCGGGGTCCAGCCGAGTGATCTCGCGGCCATCGATCTCGAGTCCTGCAGCCAGCGTCAGCATCAATTAACTAGCTATATAGAATACAGAGTGGTAGATGTCCCTTACCTCCGTCCAGATAGTAGGACTGGCACTCGATGATGCTCCGCAAAGCTGGAGGGAAGTTTGTAAAGGGCGGAATCTACAACCACCGCATCAGCAACAACGTCACATCAACAACATCACATCAACGACACATCAATGACAGCTGGTTATAGCAACAACGACAGCAGTAATTAACAAGAAGCAGACGAACATCCTGGCTGAAGGTGCCGCAGAGCCTGACGACGGCGACCTTGCTGAGTCTCCGCGCATCGGCCTCGACGACGGCATTGACAAAGTGCGTTGTCCCAATGGCCACGCTGAGGATATGGGCCGGCTCGATGCCCGACTTGCTCAGGACGCTCTCGACGACGGCCTTGATGCCGCTGGTGACGTCTGGGGTCGTGGGCGTCTTGCTCGAGGCGAGGACTCCGCGCGAGGGCGTCTCGCTGGCCGTGATATCGAGGATGGCGGCATCAGTGTTTGTCCCGCCGACGTCAACGCCTATGCGGTACATCCTGACTTGACGGCAGAAGCGAGTGAGAAGCAGCAAAAACGAATGACAAGCAGCGACGGCTACCAGTTAACGACTACTCTGCCTGACGACGGAGAGGACACGGCGAGTCTCAGGCCCTGTTTGAGGTTATATGCGAAGGGAGCTGCTGGGGGGGAAGAGAGAAGCGCCAGAGAGAGTCCTCGATCGCCGCAAGGTCTCCATCTGCAGTTTATATATCAAGTCCGCTGGCCGGGCCTGACTAGCCGTGGCCGTCACTGTCTCCGTCTCCGCCCAAGGGTGGGCAGGCTACAAACGAAATGGGCATGCGGTGGAAGACTGGAAAAGGGGAGGCAAACGCCCTGCGCCGGCCATCTCCTGCTGTGTCAACGAGCCTCCTTTGCCGGTGTTGCTGCGAACCCTCGACACTGATCTTCCCGGAGGACAAACCTGCATGGTCCCCCCGTTTGACGCTGTCAAAGCAAGTCATAATGCAAGCGTTTTGGCCGAGCGAGCCTACATTTCCACCAACCATCGCCATCTCCGACTGCTCCGGTCAGGCGTCTGCTCCCATTCGCGGAACGGCGGGCGTGCCAGAGCCCACCGGCGGGAGGTCATGGTCATGGCTGAGCTGGCAAGACGGGGACGGGGGGGCCGCCATTGGTTTAGTGAGTTACAGGCCGGATATGATGATATATTACTTATTATTGCCAGAGATCTCCAGGACGAAACCAGCTGCTGCTGTGTAACTCACGATACGAGAACCTGACTCGCCGTTTGGGGCTAAGCTAGGCGGTATCTCACGCTAGCTTTACCCATCGAAGCCGTGTTCTCCATGCTTCAGACGGGCCCTTGGTCCAGGCCTCGAGCCCGTTGGGCGGTCCACCAGTAGAGCTACCAGGCCCAGCGAGCCGGTTGCTTTCCGGGGCAATGGACGGACGAAGCCTATCTCGACGGCTCTGGGGGGGGGGGGGGGGGGGGGGGTGGAAGATTGTGGATCCCGGGCTAAAGGTTGGGGTTTTCCAGGGTTTTTTTTTAGTCGGGGGAGGTAGGAAATAAAGTGGAAGGGGGAAATGCTGGGAGAGGTGCCGGAGCGGGGGTTTGGGCGGGCTGCCCGGGGGAATTTTTTGT